>JAECUM010052725.1:0-31903 GCA_016617855.1 Megalonaias nervosa
TTTTAGATTAACATATGATTTGTATTGATTGTCACAGTGGAAAGTTCAGTACTGAGAAACAAATGTATTGAATATATAGTAAAATTAATTGTGTTCTATGGCCATATAGCCTGGTTCCCGGGCAACAAGTACCTACCGCCGTTATAAGTTTGACTGGTTCCAATCGTTGGAAACCACAAGAAGTTCACGAGTCTGCATGCTCCTGGTGACAATCAGGTTACAAATTATAAACTGATGAATGAGGTAAGTAAGCTGTGTATATTTTTTATGTTCTTGACGCCGTTTGTATTTTTTTTTATATTGGCAGGGGGTATAAACAAAGGGGAAAGTGTGCGAATACGATCATACTACCGTTTTCAGCCTCGGATTTAGGTATCGCAAGTAGGTTCATGTGGGGGATATGTTTCTTGAACGAAACGAAACGTTGCTTATAGTTCCAATAGGCATAATATATTTTTTATTCGTTTCGTTAAAGAATAATATTTCAACCTAACCCGATTTTGGCATTCCCTGCTTTCATCGCTTTCCAGCCAACTGAAATGTAGGCCAACGAAACTTGAAAACAGGTCCATTTCTTTTGTGAGAATTTGAATTTATTAGAGAAAAGACAGGGTAAGTAAAACATTATAACTTTACTTTGTAGAAAAGTGTCGTTATTGGTTGCCAGTTGTGTGTGATATTCCTGAAAATTTGAATTTTGTTACACTGTTAGTCGATATCAAAACACGCTACACAGCGCCATTAGTTAGGCAGTAAGACCCATCACACCCTGATGGGTCTTACGTGGTAGGACTAAGTGTACATACTGAATACAAATCCAGTAATGGGACGCTTTTCTTGGGTTAATTGATGAAATAGTCACTAGAGAATATAACCAGATTGTTCTTGAAGTATAATTTACCAATGTATGTGGTACATAAAATGAAATTTTTGGGGAAATGTGCCTCGGCTAATACAGAATTTGCAGCTTTAATTACTCAGAATTTACAGTGATGAGTGTATGTCCAATCTAAAATCCAAATTATGCAAAAAGTTTGTCTTTATTCGTGTTTTATTCAAGTGAAAGTGAAAAACAAAAGGGATTGGTAACATTTACCTCTTTACTTTAAAAAAAAAATCTATAACAACAATGTAACAAGACAATCCAGGTATATATTGCTTATAAATGTCTACCTGTATGAAAAATTTGTTTAGCCCAATTCATCTAAAAATATTGTTGTTTGAATGTAGGTTTAAATAAAATAATAATTTTTCTCTAATATTTCCCATGAAAAGTTAAATACAATGCTGTATATACTTTTTATTTTTATTTTTTAAATTTGTTGTTGCTTTATTGCACAGTTGGATTGTGCATGTATTTTTTGTCATAACAAAATGAACTTCTTAAACAGTATAAAATAATGATAAAATTACAGACAAATATAGATGTTCATGCAGGGGGTATGGATACAACAACCAGAGCTGTGAGTAGCCTTAAAAACTTTAAAAGTTGGATTTTTTTTTTAATTACGGGGAGGGGTCTTGTTCTTTTAACAGAAAACAATCACATCTCATCTATGAAGACACAAGCACAAATTTATATTAATCTTTACTATTACATTAATTTTTTATCCAAAGGTATCAAGCAGGTTTGATACTATTTTGTTGCAGTAATGATAAAAACAAACTGCTTGGTTATGGGTAGCGGTAGCAATGATATTTAATAAATAATTTATAATCAGTGAGTATATAGTTGCTACCAAAAGAGTCTGATGTTTTCGCAGTATAATACCTTACAATAAATCACCTTATATGTACTACAGTGGAACCTGTCTTGAAAGACCACCCCTTTTGCCAAAACATAATGGTCTCTCATCACAGGTGGTCTCTCATAACAGGTCATAATACTATATGATCAATAAATCTGTACATGAAGAACCTGGTCTCTCAAGACAGGTGGTTTCTCATAGCAGTGGTCTCTCAAGACAGGTTTTACTGTATTAATATATGTATATGTATTGTATTGATAAGGTGATTTCGTGTTGTCACTGATTTTGTTGTACTTTATTGATTAAACATTGGACTTCTGTGGTTGTTACCTGCTGCTCAAGGGAGAGAACTGACATGCATTTCCGGTTAAAGAAGAGATGGTGGGGATGTTACAATAGAGCTGTAGTCTCATGAAACGATGATAAGTACCAAAATATTCTTGGCACATTCTATATTTAGATACATAAATAAAACCTCTCCCGCATGAAATCCTCCATGATCCACACCTTTTGTGGATTTTTCATGAAAATTTTCTCTGAGCCGTATATTCAGTGACAGCAACCAGCTGCTCAAGGGAGAGAACTGTCATGCATTTCCGGTTAAAGATCACTTGGGGGGTATGCTATAAAACAGCTCTATTCCCATGAAAAGAAGATAAGTACTAAAATGTTCTCGACACATTCCATATTTAGATACATAAATAAAACCTATCCTGTGCGAAACCCTCCCCGATGCATGCAGTTTATGGATTTTTAAAGAAAATTTTCTTAGAGCCATATAAAATTCTTACCAATAATGTAGGGTTTAAACAAAATGCCATATGGTTTCCTTTGCACAGGCTATGACGTAAAATTTTCCTGCTATCCATGAAATTACCCAATCAGAGTTAAAAGAATGGGAAGCCAGTAAAGAGTGGTAACCTCTCTGTACAAAAATAGTAAGATGGTGGCACTCGGCCGACATAAGTGCCCCCTGGTTACATTGTAACTGTTACATACATGTTTTTGTTGCCTGGCGCACTATCTTGACAATTATAATAACTTATAGACTATAACCACTTAAGTTACAGTATAGCAATCCTTATTTGGAAAATGAATCACAGCGAGGATCTCGCGTTGTGTGTCATGGCAGATAAGAAAGATAATTGTGTAACAAAAGAGTATATTTTATCTGAATTAGAATGTATACAGATTACAGTGCAGGGCCAGTTACGGCATAAAATTGCACCAGAAGAGAGAGCCGCTAGAAAGTTAGTAGAACAGTTCAAGAGCTATCTTGAAGCTCTCCACTGTTGATGCATACACAGCACTGTACTAAGATGATTCAAGTCTGAAATTGTTCTTATAAAAAAAGAATTTAATAATTGTTCAGTTCTACAATGCTCAACTATGAAATAAATATCTACTGATAAGTGTTAATTGTTTTTCTACAGTGTTTTTAGTTATGAAGTTAGGAAAAGATTTGGCTTTGATTTGGTGTTTGTATCTTGCTAGTTTTAGAAATACATTAGGCAAGAGAGCCAATACTAACTCCTTAACCACTACAATTTAATAAGCTTCACCGTTCTTTGTATCTGTTCATTCCCAGTGATTGATAAGAGCAAATGTCATCAAGATTTTGTAGTTTTTATATATTCATTTTTCATTATAGATTACCACTCTGGTGGCCTATTGGTTAGAGCATCCGCCTCAGATGCAGGAAGTAATGGGTTCGATCCCCAGCTGAGCCATACCAGAGACTTACAAAAATGGTACTAACAGCTGCCTCGCTTGGCGCTAAGCATTAAGAGGTTAGTGTTAGGACTGGTCGGCCTGGTGTCATGATAACGTGACTGTGTGGGACATCATGCTACATGTCTGCAGCATGATGCCTCAGTGCTAGACATCACTATAAACTGCCACATTGCAGACATCGTATATATATATATATATATATGTGTGTGTGTGTGTATAATGTGTGTTCTCTTATGTTAATTATGCCCTCTATTTCCCAGTATTCATATTTGCATTTAACATTGGCACTAAACTATACTTTATCTTCAAGTAGAAGATTTTCTAAGTTATTTTGGCCATATGACTCTAACAGAGAATTATAGAAACCACATTGTAACACATTTCAACTTTGTAACATGATTACATTATTGTAGTTGCAAGTTGGTAAAAATGCTTAATCAACCACCCTTAATCAATTTTTGAATTTTTTTTTTTTTATGCCTTATTAAAGTTCACAATAAAGACACTTTCAAAGATTTCTAAACCCTTTTGAAATAACGCCTGTACTATGTACATGGGGGCAAATGCACACGTGTCTTCAGATCATTCTGTTCGTCCTCATTTCTTTGTTGCAGATAAAACATTACTGTAACTATTTGTACATAACATGCTAAAATGCACAAAATCACAGACATGGCTCCTTTATAGTTGGTATATTAACTAAACCCTTGTTTCCAACCAAATCAACACAGACATGAGTGCATCTTTTTTTATAAGGAGGGGTTTTCCGTATTTTTACACATATGAGTCTAGTCAGAAAACAACTTTGACTTTACAATACTTCTCGCAAATTCCACAACATAGCATTGTCTGACCTACATAATTGCATTTTAAAGTTCAATCTTAAATAACATAATACCTAGGATTCGCTTTTTATGAATTGTACATATATATTTCTGAACGTATTTACCTGATGATTTACGAAACGGACAATCTAATAAACTGGTATTTCCCAGACATAGTGATGTCTGACATTATTTCTCCGTTGCTGGTTCACTTAAGTTTCAGACTAATTTTATGACGAAATAGTGTTCAAGAGGCAGTTAAAATATCCAGATCATCGATTCTGATCTTAACACACAAATTGCTATTTACATACTATTGTTAAATTTTCAAAACACAAGTTCATATGTTTTTATCATCAAAGGATAACATGCGGAAATCGGGCCGTGATAGTTGCTATAACTTACTCGGGAAATGGTTAATGGTCAGTCAGCTATCAAATCACATGCCTGTGAATGTGCAAGAGTTTTTTTGTCAGCGTAATTGATATCAAAACTAGGCCTAGCTATTGATGGCTTGAAGAATACAACACGGTACTAGAATTAACATGGCGAGGGGGCATCTCAAAAGATATAGTTAGTCATCGTACCTTTAAAAAAATTCACAGGGGGGAGTTTTTTTCGCTTTCCTAACAGAAGAAGGCAACTTAGTCGCCCACTTTGCCTGGTAGCGTGACCCCTGGTCACACACAGTCATTGGGCTAATTATGATTGCAGTTGTAATCAATTGTAATTGATTACATTGTGATCTGTAAATGTAATCATAATCATTGATTTCAGAAGCTCTGTAATCATAATTGTCTTTCATTGGTATAGTAATTGCATAGCAAAAATGATTACAAATGATTACAACCCCAAAAAATCACTAATTATATTCTTAATAATTGTAAGAATAATAAGAGTTTCCATAAACAAAAGGTCATGAATGTTGACTATTACAAAAAAGATTGGGTAATTTTAGGTGACCTGTATACAACCTAATTTTTCTAAAAATATGCTGCCTTATAAGTTTTTAAACATTGTTTGTTTTTCAGTTATACTGCTCACATGTATTTTTGGATTTCCACTTATCGTGGTGGTGGAGAGGGTGGAGGGGATTAAAAAAAACCCTCCATGATATCATCATACAACCTGGCAGAATTGTTGAGGATGACCAGCGTGGAGTGGAATTTGTGTCTATCAAATGGATTTGCATTACATTAGAGGTATAGAGAGAGAGAGAGAGATTTGTGCCAATTTATCTGCATCATTATCAGATGATTATACAAATTTCCTATTTCATAAGAAGATTATACAATAGATATAATGACAAATCAAATTTTAGATCATATTAACATAGTCGCAATGCCTCAAAAACCATACTAATACTAGTGTATTTATTTTTGTTTACAAAAGGCTGATTGACACCTATTGCAATAAGTTTATGCTTTTAAATTTATTCAAAGAAATCTGAACAAACTGACGCACTGATTTGACGAGACCTTGTTGATTGTCTCTTGTACAGTACACAGTTATCCTACTGTTTAAAGATGAAAGCAGTCCTCAGAGGTATGTACATTTAAATTCCTGATGACAGCCACTTCTGTTGAAAAAGAAACCCAGCAAAACAGAAAACACTGAATGTACACTTAAATGTTAATCACATGTTTTGTCCTTGAAAAATATTGACCCAGTTATGAGGCTGAATATACATGTACACAGCTGTGAACTTTAGTTCAACTATGACTGCATTTATACTGTATGGGATTAATCATTTAATTTATTGTTATTTCCGATTGGGGTATTTTTTTAATTCTTTTTTTTTCATCAAAAAGATAAATTTGTTTCAAATAATATAACCCTTTGGAAACATAAATGGTCTCTCCCTGATAAAGAATTAGCATGAGCAGATGTTTGGCAGAAATAAAGACAGTGACCATTGTAAACACTGTTAAAAAATTTTAGCATCAGAAGTTGTTGTCAATTTCAGTGTGGGAAAGGTGCATTTCTAACACAAACCCATATAACTTTGGCATATTCTACTTTACACCTCAAATTATGGCCCCATCCTTAACAGCTGAAGTTTGGTAATTGTTCCTAATTAATCTGACCAAATTGTTGAAATGAATAATAATGTTGAAAATTTTTAAATCTTAAATGTTTAACAAATTTAAGGCATTCTTTCTGCATGGTTGTATCCATGTGTCCTGTTATTTGTTCATGTTTGTAAGGAAAATATAAAAACTACATTTTAATCATGATAGAAAAAACTAATAAATTGTATGGAAATGATGCGTCAATAACTTTAATCGTACTATAGATCTAAGACATTGAATTATTTCAGTGCAGTTTCCTGTTTGTTGCTATTTGAGCATTTGGCATTTGAAACAAAAAATAAAACATGCAAGCCAATTTCTTTCAATAGTATTTTGATGATATCTGTAGTTTGTATATGGCTTTGCAGCAAAGATGGAGAAAGTGGCAGACATGGGATTGATTCCTTATCTCTCCTTCGATAAAATAATGGCTGTTAAATTTACATTTTTTCTAACATGATGTAATGACTTTACGCAAATAAAAGACTCCGTAGCAGTAATATGGGGTTTGGTCTGTACATTTATCTTAAAATTGGCCTGGTGCTTTCTACTGCATATTACATAATCCTCTACTTAAAATTAAACAAAAATTTAACAAAATGTTAATGGATCTACTTAGAGTACATCTAATGCAATGAATCTTATTTTTTGAAAAATTCTCTATGCTATCAGAATGTTCAGATGCATTCATTTCCTTATTTCTGTTGCAGTTCGCGCAATATACTTTGTTAAGTATAATATGGAATTCACTAATATTGCACTCCTGCAGTGAAAGAATGATAGACGTCAAACATTTTACAACAAAATCACATTAATACTTGACTGATGTGAAATAATATTGCACGAGCAGGGTTGGATCAGGTCAGGTGTTGGGGTGGGGGGGATCCAAAATTTCAAGAGGGCCCTAACTTTCCTTGAAAGGGCACCAAAACAAAAATATGTGTGTTTATTTACTCGAAGTATGTGTAATACCCAATAAATGTGCACAAAAATAAAATGATGGTCAAATTTAAAGTGACAAGTGATAGTATGTTTGTGTGTGTTTGCATGTTTTTTTAGCTGGTGAAGGTGGGGAACCTGATCTGGCCCTAATGAGTTCTCAGTAATATATTGTACTATTTCTTCTGACATCCAATCAAAGGATAATAGAGGGGTTATTTAAAGTTGAGATTTGAATTATAAACATTAGACTATGCCAGTCATTTTCTTATTTGAAATAAACTTATCATGTGATAAATTAAATAAAAAAATATGACGGTTCAAAAGAACAATCTAGCCCCATAAATTAAATGGCCTTGCAATACACGTGTAATTAAAATTGAACAAGCATGTATATTCAGCCTCTTGACTGGGTCATTATATGATTCATAAATTCAGAATTTGCTCTGCTTTTTGTTCTTTTCTTTTTTTTAAAAAAGTGGCTGTCAAATGGAATTTAATTCTCTAAACTTAGAAGTTTGCCTTTCATGTTTAAACAATATAAATTGACACTGTTCATGAGAAGATCAATACGTTGTGCCTTTCATCCAGCAAGTACTTTCAGATTCAGATTTCTGTGAATAAAGTAAAAGTGTAAACATTGCAAAAGAAGTCGATCACCTTCTCTAAATATACAGAAAATAAAAAACTTTTTGCTTTATTTTTTCATTGTCTCAAAACATTTGATAGAAATTAAGATCACTTGATTCTTGATATGGTATCTGATTGTAAGTCATGCATAAGGTGTTGTCTTTCCTTGTTTGGTCATCATTCATTGACTGTTCAGATGTTAATCTGTAAAACTTCTGTTGTTAATGACTGGACCATAATTAGAACTACATGTAGTAAATGCAACATGCTAAGTCATTCGTATGATGGAAGCGCACCTTTCCCAAGCTGAAATTTACATCTTCTGAATAGTGTTTACAGTGGTCACTGCCTTGATTTTGGGTGAAAATCCACTGAAACCAAGTCTTTATTAGAGAGAGACCATTTAAGTTTCAAAAGGGAAGGGAGATAAATGCTTGAAAGCTTTTGTCGGGCTCTGTTTTGTGGTATGAAAAAGGACACTATGCCATTCTTTGCTTTATTTTAAACAAATTTATCTTGTGATGAACAAAATAATAAAAATACCACATTCGGAAATAATAATTTAGCCTCATGAAATTAAATAGCCAGTCCCATACAGTAGATGTATATTCAGAATTTAACTAGTTGATTATTGTGTACTTGTATATTCAATCTCATAACTGGGTCATTACTGCTTAAAGACTAAACACGAGGTTCACATTTCAGTGTAAATTCAGAGTTTTGTTTTTACAGTTTACATTGTTAAACAGAAGCTGCTGCTTTCTGGAATTTAATACCTCAATGGATTACTTTTCATGTTTAAACAGGATAAATTTACACTGTTCAAGAGAAGCTCAACAAGGTGGGTCTCTTGTTAAGCTAGTGCATCATTTTTTTCAATGTACGAAATATGCAAGACTTTTAAAATTAATTTCTATTGTCCATGTATATGATCAAAATAAAAATCACTGATTGCTGAAATGGTATTTCATTGTTAATCACTCATGACTTATCGGTCTTTCCATGGGTGATCCTTTTTTATTGGCTGTTCAAATGTCAGTCAGTAATGCTGATCAGCCACTCCATGGTGGAGATGCCATCCATGGGCCGGCTGAGGCATGGTGGTGATATGTAAGTATTTATTGCTCCTTTGCAGAGCGTTATTACGGAGCGAAAGTGGAGGGATTAAGTCCACCACCACGTTGCTTGGGGTTCGAAAATACATGTGAGCTGTACTGCATATCTGCCAAAAACAAAAAAAGATAACAAGCAAATACAAAGCAATCATAGTTGTACCCTTGCAGTTGTAATCATAATCGTAATCATAAGCACTCAGGGGAAATTTGCTTTGAAATATTTTAAATTCAGTGATGAAAACAGGAGAAAAAAAGAACATAAGTTTCAGCATGGAAGGAGATAAGCCTGAAATGCAAATGAAGGAAAATCTGTTCCTTGTTATGGTTGCATTATTGATAAAAATTCTTCAAATTATTTTCAACAGTCACGTCTCAAATATCTTATAAACAGCCACATGTCTTGCAAAATGTTTAAGCAGTGAAACAATATGGCAAATTTTATTTTATTAACTTAAAGTTAAGCACCAGTATCACATAATCATATATAAATCAACAAACCTGCATACACATGACAATCTATGATTGATTATTCTCGTATTTTACCATTACCAGTTTATATGAATATTGAGGTCGAATTTCATTGAGAAAAAAGAATGAAATAAATTCACATAGAACACTTCCCTCAAAACTAGGTAGGAAATATTTGCCATGTAAATCATCGTGGGAGTAGAGAAATGTAATTATTCACTTTTTTTTTCTGCTAAATACTTGAAATAATTTATCTGCTATCTTGTTTACAACCTTAGATTGTAGTTGGCAAGGCAGCAACATTTTCACAAATTTTAAATGTGTAACCTAAATGACGACATTTACTCAAAACATGCAGAAACTCAACCTTTCCCCATCTACACAGTAGGCTTACTGAACAGCTGATAGCTACTCCTGCGCTCAGTTGTGATTGTTTAATTTGCTGTGTGTTGTATTGCTTATTTGACATCTTTCAGTTTGTAAGACATGCCTTTGCCGACAATTTAAGTAAAACATCCCTGTGATCAACATGATAATAATTCCAACTGCTACATCCATGCACATGATTAAAAACAAAATTCATAATGCAGATCGATGTACCGTGTGGACATGCACCTTGGATACATTTGCAAGATCTACAGTGACTAAGAAAGGGCATGTGATATGCAAATTTGAAATGGTATTTCTTTAAAACAAAATGATATTAATCAAAGGTTCTGCTAATAGATGTTTTTCAAAGGTACTTGTAAATTATATGGTTTAAAGAAATTTGTATCAGTGTTATCAATAAGTCCAGCTGTAATGTGTGCTGCAACCATTTCTTTTAAACCTTGGCTTTTTCCTAGCAATGCCACATTCAGTTTGAAAATCATGCATGCCTTAAAATAATAACTTACAGCAAAATCCTACTAAATTGTCATCCTAAGCAGAAATGGAGAAGTATATGATTTAAATGGAATGGTTAGCTCCAGCATCACTGATATCTATGTTTATGTTGGTTTACATTGTAACAGGATTGTAACCTAATGGAGTTTTAGACTGAGTGAATGGAAGTTTATGAAA
The DNA here is from genome assembly GCA_016617855.1 of Megalonaias nervosa. Lineage (NCBI taxonomy): Eukaryota > Metazoa > Mollusca > Bivalvia > Unionida > Unionidae > Megalonaias > Megalonaias nervosa. Next base: position 10,593 of record JAECUM010052725.1, read on the forward strand.
TGAAAAATAAATATTCACGACAATACTATGTAGGAAGACTCACAAACCCATCCACTACCAATAATATAAGGCTACCATACCAAAAATGTTATGAAAAGAAAACAGGTTCATATATAAAAAAAATATGAATATGGTTCATACATCCACAATATGTATATAATGAAAAGAGTATGAAAAGAGAATCATATGATACAAAGGAATAAGCATGGTTCATACAACCATATGATACAAAGGAATAAGCATGGTTCATACAACCATATGATACAAAGGAATAAGCATGGTTCATATAACCATATGATACAAAGAAAAATAAGTATGGTTCACACAACCATATGACATAAAGGAATAAGAATAAGAATGGTTCATATAACCCATGCCGATAAATCAGCCCCTCCCCCGTGATGTTATTGATTTCTATATAGGAGCTGATATCACCTATTCATTAAAACATACAAAAGTCTGCAGACACTTTTGGCTGCACACATTGGTGTACATTTTATACGCTCACCAGTATTTATCGCAGCTGTGGAGCTACCATTGGCTGAAGGGTTCTTTTGGTGGCATGTACATTATATTTTCAGAACCAATCCTGTGTTTGGTGACTTGTAAATTCAGGTGGAAGAGCACAACCTTCGATCCTGTGGCCATTTTTAATTTCGCACTCGATATGGCTATTGCCAATTACTGGTATGTGTCTAAAGTGTATGCAGGATTGTTCCAGAAAGATTTGCAGGCAGCAGAATTGCATATTTTAATGAACAGGTCACATCAGACCCACATATCGTCCATCAATATCAACACAGATTTGGGGGGAAAATGCAGAATTCGGAATTCACTGTTCCTTAGCCTTTTCTAGAATCCGGAATTACTATCCTGCCTGTCCATTCATGTAGTAAAAGATACACCATTAGTTGAATTCAGTTCAGTGGATACGCTGCCACTCTGCAGGTCATGTCATTACCATTCTGGTACTTCCAGCCCATCCATACATTCAGCTATAAATAAACCAAGCTGGTTATAACAAGAAATAAACTAAATACAGGGAGGAAATCCGTAAGTACATGCTATCACATTGTTTTACATCACAATAAAGCCCTCAGCGATGAATTAAAACAGACCAACAATTTTCTAGTGTTTAAATCCGAACAGTGACAAACAAAGACAGTATATTGAAGGGAGACATTTCAAATATATATATATATATATATTTACACATAAGAACATGAACTAGACCATTTCCCAATGTGAATGTTGCAGCCTTACTTTTTACACAGCAATTTCAGTTATTGACCATACACCTTCAACAAAGTTTGTCGTTGACTTACATTTTGGTTAAGAAAAAGGCTGTTAATTTTAAGTCTAAAAATAAAAAGTAGTCACTGACTGAAAGAAGAATTTTTTTATTGTTTCACCAGACATTAGTTCTAGACCACATAAATGTACCTCAACCCGAGTTTGTGAATGGCTTGCATGTCAGTTTTGAATCAGAATAATAGTCAGGGTCATTGTGACTCAGAAAATTTGGTTTGCAGAATAATTTTTGTTTTAGAGTAGGTTTCATGGCCAGACTTTGCACTTATAATAATTAGAAACCAAAAGGGTCATTGGGTCAGAAGTCACAGGTATGACAAGTCTGCTAAGAAATGAATGGTTTCTGCATATTCAACTGATTTGAAGACCGCATACCTTGATTAAAAGTCAAGACCATTGAGACGTGTTGGTCTTGTCAACCATACCCAACTAGTTCCTGCTTAGAGAACAATTAACAGGGTTTGCACAGTCTTGAAAAGTGCTTGAATTTTGAAAAGTACTGGAAAAGCAATTGAAAACACTAGCTTACAGACATAAATGTCAAGAAAGAAAATCATTAAAACAAGCTAGAAACCTGATCATCCTGAAATGTTATTTCAGTGTTGGGTATATTAGGTATTAATTAAGATGTCTGGTTGGCCTGCTTGTACGCTAATTAGTACTCTGCCTTATTTTGAATCATAATGCCACATGATAACAGGAATGGAAGCTGTGCTGACTGGGTGGTCAAGGGTGATAAGAAAGTCGGTCAAGTACTCTGAGATGGTTAGCATATTGTCAAATAGGATTGCCTTTAGCACTGTTGTACATAACATTACTCTAACTATAGAAAATTGCTTTCAGGATACAGTATCAGTTTTTATTTTTATTTAAAATCTTTGTAGAGATACCAGAGAACCAGCACCAAGTGCAAAAATTGCCTTGGTCTGGCATCTCCATTGAAATATGATTATGCATTTGACCTTAGTGCTGAAGTTTCCAAACATAAGTAGGAATGAAAGAGCTAAAGTAATTTCAGCTAGATCAACATGTAAAAGAGTACTGAAGATTCATGGCCATTGTTGAAAGCATACAAACAATGCAATATTGGCAGTAGGAATGAATTTAGAACATGTTTTGCATAAAGTTAAGTAGTTATAAACTATTGCAATTTCCTGATGATATACCTATATAAACTTTGATTAAAAATTTTCAGGCAAAAACTTTGTCATTCACAGTGCCCTTGTTAAAATTGAGGGGAGGATGCAATTTCTGCTTTTAATTTTCTGTTCTGAAATATACCCTGTACATGCATTCATATTTCTTTAACAGGTTTTCCTACAGCAAGTTGATAGATGGAGAGATGTTTATAAATTCAGCAGTCTGGTAAGTAAAAATCCCCTGCTCTCATAGTTAGCATGGGAGAATAGCAGCTTCTCCATCAAATACATTACCTGATCACATTAAGATTAGTGAAATTACTCTCTTATGCTAAATCCAGCTCTCCTGAAAGATGAGATAGTCTTGTCACATTTATCATAGAGGCTAGGGGAAGTAACTCTTGCAGATTAAGTCTCCTGGTTTCTCCTAAGTGGCCACCTGTATCATGTATGTTTAATACTTTAAGATTTTGCTTGCATCTGTGAACAGTTCCTCTGAAGAATCCAATGTAATTTATAATGAACTCTAACCATCTAGCATTTATTTTCAGTGTATAGTCAGAAGTTGACAAAAAGATTTGGATGCAACTAGAAGTACTTTTATCCCAATTTGGCAGCTCTCTGGACATATGAACATTGAAATCAGACATGTGGGATTACTTTGCCAGACCTGCCAACCCTTGTGATTTTGCCATAAGTCTTATGAAAATGACTCTTGAAATACAGACTTAGTTCATAAAAGCAAAAACTATGGAAAAATGATTGTTTTGGATCCATGTTTCCTATTTGAATATTAGTTGAATAAGTCAGTGAACCAGACTAACTTTACATCAGTACATCAGACGCTTTAAACTGCACGTATTTTCTTGATGCAGAGCATCTGCATAATCAAACTGTTCATTATAGAATTTTTTTTTTAATGGTGACCAGCAAGCGATGCATGTTGAAGATAAAAGGAAGAAACAACCTCTTTAAAAGTGTTAATAATCAACACAGAAGAATAAAAAGGAATATTCAGGTTCTTGTGAATAAAAGCAGGAAGGGACAGAATTACATTTATTGGACATCACATGCCAATTTGCGTATGTCTCGTGGCAGGAGATATGATTATAGTACAAGTCACACGGGTCATGTATACGCATTTACTCATTTTAAATTAAAAATAAATTGTTCTGTTAAAATTTAACACTAATTTTCTTTAACCCGAGTCTGTTCAGTCATGACTATTGAATGCACTGCACCATAACTTTCACCAATAAAATCCAGATGAAAATTATTTATCGCTATGGACTTTTACAATGGTGGCCACGTACTAAACTTGGGTCAAAATAAGAGTGTGTCGAGTGGAATCATCAGAATCAAAGGTAGTACAAATTTGTTTATAATCATGCATAGCTTTCATTGTGAAATCACAGCATGGGACATTCAACCTGGATTGTACTGGATCACACCTTTAAGTTCATTTTGTCCAAAAATGTCTACATACTTTAACATTGATTTTGCCCTCTGAACCTCTTGGGGCATCTAAATAATGACCTTCCAAAGAAATGTAGATGTATACGAATCCAAGTGAAGTGAATACTTTCCACTTAAAGGTATGTACAGTCAAATTCTAAAAAATGACACCCATTACTGAAATAGTCGGTGTTGCCCATCTGACTTGTACTATAGCTATGCACAAGGTATTTTGAAAAACACATTTTCAAGCAGTAATATTAACTTCTTTGGATTTATCATGGTCTCATTATTACATATTTATATTTTTTCCCACATAAACCCTAAGATATGCCAGGAGCTGTTCAAAAATGAAATCTAAAAATAACTGGCCGTCAGAATTTTCGACTTTTGGAGATCAACAGTTTTTTCTCAACAAACGGGAGTTTGCAAAAATGTAAACAATGGAAACATTTTTTATAATACATTAAACTAAATAAATGTTAGGTATTAATAAATTTATAGAAGTTAATAAAAACAGACATTTGAAACATGTATTCAAATTTTTTCTACATACAGTAATTTGAGCAAATTGCCACTGTTTGTGCATTAGGATTCACATCGCTTTGATTTACTCCAAAATATTAGCAGAATCCAACTGAATCGAAAATGCAAAATTAGCATTACTATGCATTGTTTCAATTTCACCGATATATGTTCCTAAACACTAAGTAGCAAATAAAAAATTGAGGCTGTACTTAATGACACTAAAGCAAGATGGCGAAGTGTTAAGTCACATTTATAACAGTGTAAGTTGGCACTGAAAATTGCCAAAGTAGCTGTCCAGTTCGTAAACTGAGGATCAGTCCTATTAAAATTGCGTATCTAGTGTTTGCAAAGTTATGAATTTGCCATATGGTGTACAGATTTTAGTGAAAACGTTTATATAAATTTGCAGTGTAATATTTTTACACCTTGAGAATGATGTCACTAAGTACTATTACTACTCCAGTCATGTTGGCGGTTCATATTCTGGTTTTGATTACATGTCTGACCCACTTAATTCAAAACTCAATTTCACACAAAGTGCATCAGCTAAAATTTTCACAAATATTTTAAAAATAGTAAAATTGTTGCACTTTTTAGAAATGTATGTGTAGGGCATATTTGACTGAATAAGAGGATAAAATGCAATCTAAATATTTCATAGTGGCATTGCTTGCCTTAAAATGTGCTCTAAAATTATAAGAATGCCAGGTACACAAGATTTGTTTTTTTTACTGAATATAGAAACCAATAATTCCATGCAAGATGTTATCTCTTTAACCCTAACCCTCAGCATTCTAAGCCCCTATTGGTATGGTGCAAAAAAAGACCTGTTCTGATCTCCGGGCCTTACGTTAATTTTCAAAAGCATATTAAAGTTATACCCTCCTAGCATGTGCATAACTAATATGATTGCCGTTGTCATGTGAAATGGAAAAAGAATTCTAAGAAATACATCAATTTGAGAGATAACAACAAGCCATTGAGCTACATAGGGTTTGGAACTGCAGTTTGTGCAGCTATATTAGTGGTAAATAAGGTCTACGTGTACTTTACAAACTTTATAGTTGAACATAATGTTTAACGTCACTGCATGTTTTGAATACCAAACTTAAATGTGTTTTCCAGCTTTACATTAGCACTTTATGATATTTTGCTGCACCTTACTGAAAACTGGTCAAACTTATGAAAAAGAAGTCAATTGCCTTACTGAGAGGGCCTTGTCAGGGTTGGCAGGTCTGCTTTGCCTGCCTGACTGACCTACAACATGTATATCATTTGCTGTATGCTACCCTAGCTGTGACCAACCGGTCCAGCCATGTGGACAATCAATATACAGTTGCGGCAGTCTTGAATCTGTCATCTCTGGCTGGCACACAGTATACTGTTCTACAGTTCCTACAGCAGTGCTATATAATGTCCAGCAGATTTCCCTGGCTATCCAGCCAGCCAACTGGACCAACCATATCCATGATACCTGCGCATGGCAAATTTGCATCACAATTGGATCAAGACAGATCCAACTTACAGCCCTGGACTGGCATTCCCTTCCTGGCCCTATTAGCATATCCAACAAAACTATTTTCACATATGGTGATGATCGCAATCTTTCATCTAGCCAAGAAAGTTAAAAGTTACCATGACTGGAAATCAGTAAGCTGTATTGCCATTGTGGTCAGTAGGGCTTCACACCAAACAATGGTGAATGCCCTAATGGCTTCTTGTAACCTCAACTTGACTCCTACGATCTTCCTTTAAACCTTACAATTCGGTAACCCTGCTATCCCTCCCATTCATTTTCCCCCAAATGTGTGGGGGTCAAATCAAGGAAGTGAGAAAGCAGGTGACTCAGGAATTGCCTCTTCAGCTCTCAAAGCCGCTTACTTCTGCAGATTGGCTTAGGGAAAACAAGGTTTATCCTTCTCAAGCCTCCAACCAGCTATCAATGATATTCCATCCCTCCTGCTCACAGGTAGCCATCCTGTTTGTACCTGACTCCTTCTGTTCCTCCAGACTTTAATCAACTTATTTCCTATAAACAAATGGGCCATCTATGTCATTCATCTGGGCTGTAAATATCGTTCATCTGGTATCATCCAATTTTGTCATCCCCCTTCATGGCATAGATCACAGGCGATCCCACAAAGGAATACATTTTACAGAAGGAGATAGCGATTTTGCTCATACAGTGGGACTCCCCAGGTTTCTATTCCAGACCTTTTCAAGTTATGAAATCCAATGGAAAATTGAGACCTGTCATAGACTTGATCAGACTCAATCAGTTTATTAAAGTTAAAGGTGGAGAAGGCAAGGTGTATCTAAGTGCAGACTGACAAATATTTGATCAGTATTGACCCATACGAGTCCAATTTCCATATACCTATTCATAAAGCATAATGCAAATGCTTTCACTATGGCTACTGTGGGGTTGTTTACCAGTCTGGCAGCATTCCATTTGGCCTCATTCTCCACCCCATGGGCCTTCACTCATATGTTGGACAGTATTATATCCAGGACATTGTCTTCCACAGCCACAGTGGTGCACCTTGACAATATATTGCATAAACAGTCGGTAAGTTTGCTTTTAATATGAACAACATTCTGTTCCTTAATTGTATTTTGGGTGGATAATCAATGTGTATCAGTAAAATTGTGTCCTTTATCAGTATTTTGTTCATCAGAGTATGGAGTTTCTAACTCAGATCAGCCTGTTTCATCTTCCTTCCAAATTTGTTGACAGTTTTGTTCATGTATTGGAGAAGGCATCTGCCAGAACTTTCATTTTGGTGATGGAGTTTGTTCAACTCTTCAGCTTGCCCCCTGCAATGGCAGACCTGTTTACATCAGTCACCTATACATGCACCATACACAGAAGTCCTTTTTGGAAGTCATGCCCAATCTCAGCCATTTCAATCATCAGATTACAGGCTGGACCAAAATAAAACATGTACCCTTTCAATTGCAAAACATAGAGTAGGTACCGATTTGGAATATCTTTGCAATACCCCCAACCAGGAAGAACAGTCTGTTCAGACTCCAGTTTGTCAGGTTGGGGGTACACTTGTTGTAGGACTTTGCGATGGTGTAGGCAAGTGGAGACTGTAAGAGAAAGTTCTTTACATCAGTCTAATGGAAATGAAGGTTGTACTAATAATGCAACCTGTTACAGGTTACTGTTGATAGACAGCTGACAAATTACAATGTGCTCTCTCCTCAGTTGACCTGTCAGTGGAGGTGAGGAAGCTGGACCAAGCATGTGCTTCCAGTGCTACCTGAGGCACATGAAGGATGTCTACAGTGGTGGTCAAAGGCTCTTTTTACTGAATAAAGGAACGAAGCAGGACATAACCACGTAAGGGCTGGCTGATTGGCTGAAGGGATTCTTACATCAGCATGCTCTGATCTGTCACAGGTTCTGGTATGATCCATGAATAATTTTGCTCATGAAATTAGAGTGATTTCCACAAGCCTGGCCTTTGAACTTGATGTCTCAATTCAAGACATTGGACTCTTTTTGGCTGGCACACTGTGTCTACTTCTCCAGCTTGTATTTACATGACATAGCTTTTCAAAGAAGAGAGCTGAATCTTTTTGGGCCACTGTTAGCTGCCCAGACTGTTATTATGCCTTGTTCATAACCTTGCGACTTTTGAATGATGCAGCAAAAGTACTGGGTCAAAAGTACTCATCCTCACTTATGTATAAATAATCGTCAGTTGTATAGACTTAACATTTGGAGAAGTTTATCCTTTCAGTACAGCAGTCACTATTCTCATGTTGGTTACATGGGTACAAGTTGGATGCTCAAGCATTTCCTACTCTTACCTACTCTCCTAACATTAATGTGATTGGGTAATGCAATTAATGGATAAATTAATTCTTTTAATTATGTTTCTCCAACAACACTTACCCAATCACATTACTATCAATCCCTCCCTACCTTCCCCACAAATGTGACCATCCTATTACAATTTTCACTCAGGCTTGAACTAGTAAACATCTGGGATGATGCAAGTCGTTACATAGTATGAAGAAGAGGAGGTAATCTGTAAGAGTTACCTCCCTTACATGTAGAGTGTAAGAGTTTTTTGATCTTTCCGGGATGGCTGGATTTGAAGGTAGCAGAGAGCAAATTCCTTGATGTTAATGTGACTGGATCAGTATTTTAGAGGAATATCATTTACTTTCAGAGGATATCACTGTTATTCTTTGGGTTTAAGTTCTAACAGAATATTAATTTTCTTATGCTAATCAGTCATGATTGTGTGCCTTTTCCACATGATATGCAGTGTATTGAAGTATTGAAAAAAATTGAACCCAAAGGACAGTTTGCTTGGATTTCAGATAATACCCATGAATGTCCATGGAAAAAGTCTGATCTCATATTCAGTTTACTCAGATCTTTGAGTGTTTTGGCAAATCTCATACAGATAAGGCAAATGTTAGTGTAAATTGCTCATGATAAACTAAATATATGCCTACATTTTAGTTTGGAAATGTGTCAAATACCTTTTGATAAACATTTTGATTTGTCTGGTAGGATCATTACTTCCCACACTTATTGCTGTACCATGTATGGTTAGTGCTGCTGTAGACATTGCTAAGATTCACTGTTGCTGAGATCGCTGTGTGCTTTGAAAATCAGTCTCCAGTTGTAAAGTGGTGATGGCTGAAAGTAAATGGGCAAAATTTGATAGCAAGTTTGTTTTTTTTTTAGGCAATGTTGCTCATTTGTCATGCTAATACATGAGACACTTAGCATGGGTTTTCACTGAAAGACTTGTGGTATCTGGTTGGTTCTAAATAAAAATGGTGCCAGTCTGATACAGACCTGCCAACCCTGATGAGTCCGTCTCAGTAAGACAGCTGATTCTTTTCTGTATGATTGACCAGTTTTCAGTAAGGTGTAACAAAATATCAATAACTGCAATTGTAAAGCTGGAAAACTTAATTTAAAGATCGACGCAATGACGATAATATTATGTTCAACTGAAAAGTTTGTAAAGTACACGTAGACCTTATTTACCAGTACAGTTGCAGAAACTTTAGTTTCAAAGCCTATGCAACTCAGTGGCTTGCTGCTATTTCCCAACTTGACATAATTCTTGGAAATTCTTTTCCCATTTCATATGACAACAGCAATCATATCTCCTGCCACGAGACGTACTCAAATTGGCAGGTGATGTCCAATATATGTAAGTGTGTCCTCTCCATCTTTTAATCACAAGAATCTGAATATTCCTTTTTATTCTTCTGTGTTGATTATTGACACTTTTCTAAAGGCTTATTTTCCCTTTCATCTTAAACATGCATCACATTCGGGACGCCATTTTGAAAAAAATGCTATAATCAACAATTTGATTATGCAGATGTTTCGCATGAACAAATAGGTGCAGTTTAAAGCATCTGGGGTGCTACTGTAAAGTTAGTCTGGTTCCCTGACTAATTTCACTAATTCTAATATGAAACCCGGATCCAAATAAAACACAAATGAACAAATTATCCGGATTTTTTGGCAACGATCATTTTTCCGTAGTTTTTGCTTGTATGCCGTAAGTCCATATTTTAAGGGTAATTTTCGTAAGACTTACGGCAAAAATTGTAAGAGTTGGCAGGTCTGCTGATATAGAATATGGCTAGTGTGGTGTCCATCTTTAAAATCTTGTTATCAATAATCTTCTTGAATGGTTTGTTATATCCACATGGAATCTTCACCTAACACTTTTAAATTCTAATTGGTACTATAAGAGAATGGGGCTGATCAGACCTCCAACATGGCCACCAAATTTTGTTACACACACTTAAATGGATGGCCATGGCAATGTGGAATTGTCACCGAAAGACTTTCTATGATATCTGGTTGGTACTTAATGAAATTGATTGTGGTATGATTTTAACATGGCCAGTATTTTTATGGCTACTTCTTATGATATTCAACTGGCCGCAAAGGAAAATGGTGCTGAACAGACCTCTTTGAATTCTGCCATGTTAGCCATATTCAAAATAATGTTATATCGACTGGAACAGAAGGTCTTACAGGATTTGTGTTTCCATAAAAGACTTGCAACAGGATGGTCCTAAATTTAAACTGGTGCGGAGCAGACTTCCAAGATGTTGGCCATGGTGGCCATCTTGAAAATCCTGTTATTACCAGTCCTATTTAAATGATGGTCATATTGTCATTAGGTTGATACTAAATTTCTTCTTACTATATGTAGTTGGTCCTAAACAGTAAAAGGAAAATGATGCCAATGTGATCTCCCAGCACTGGAAAAATCTTGAAAGATCTACTTCTCCAGAAAGAATGCCTTCCCGACAGATGATTAGCAAGAGCTATTTCTTTATTATGATGTGATGTGACCTTCAAAATGCCTTGACATCCTTCCTTGAAAATCTTTATATAAACGTCCGGTGAATTCATAACCAACAATGGATTTTCAATAAAACACTATTCTAAATGTGTAGTTTGTTCTAATAAAAATGATGCTTATCTGACCATTATGGTACAATAACCATTTCGAAAATCTTATTGCTGCTAATTTTGCATGAATGATGGTACTGACATGGGGTTTTCACTAACTCTTCTTGCAGTATATACCAGGTACTGAATGAACATGGTGCATATCAGATCACCATCTTTGGTGAAAGGGGTTTGAAGACCAGACCTAGCTGAGCTTGGGACAAGTCAGAGGTCCATGCTTGGATTTTTGTACCTCATGGTGCTTATGAACACAGTAACTTGTGCATATACAAGATAATTTTGACCAGGGTAGGAATGTAGTATACAAGTATGAATGATTTTATATAAACCAGTTTGTGGATGTATCTGAAGAATACTTTGAATGCTATCACTTCAAATAGAAAAAGGGCAGTAACTGTTGCCCATTACCTCCCCTTGGCACCGCCTGATGTGACTGGTTTTTAGCTTTGCTGCTGAACTGAGCAAACGTCGTGCAGCTCTTACTCCGACAGTCCAGTTTTTGTGTGTTCCTATAGGCCCATTCAGTGTTACTTTTGGACCTATTATGATGATTTATCAATCTACTGCAGGTTGTTTGCGTTATCTTACAGTTTCAGCCAAATGTGAGTGAATTTGTCACCTTTCAAGACTTCATCATTAAGACTCCTGTCCCAACTTGACTTTGACCTTTTTTGCTTACTCTGTCTTTTCTTGGGCTCTTATTAGCGAAATTCTAAAGTATTGCTCAATAATTTATACTTGGTTTGTTTTGATTTCATGTCGTTTTGATAGAATTTTTTTTTTATATATTAACTAAGCATCGTGCAAAGGTTCATAATAGGGCCATAGGATTCTGATAGGACACTTACACTTCTAATACTTGTGACATTGATTTAGAGACTTAGTAATTTCACATACATTACTAGTTTCCACTTTAATTTTCATTTTTGTGTTGTTTCAGTGGAATGTCCTCCAAGTGTTTGAAGTGTAAGCAGTTTAAGGCAAGGGAGGATATTCACGAACCCGCAATTGTCTGTATGAAAGGTACTTCCCCTCACATTGTAACATATTCAGCTCCTGATCAGAGAACACTGGGACAGTAGTGCTCCAAAAAGCACCCAAGGGGAAAGAAAGGAGGTCAGAATCAAGGAAGGACAGGTCCAACATATGCAGCCTTTATCCCAGATCAACTTCTGTTGCAAGCCTTGCTCTCCCTCTCCAGAGTTCATCAGGTGCAACCTATGGCTACAGTTATTCAGCAGCAAGGAACAAAGAGGATGCAGAAAAGGTACAGCCATACTTTGAACATATGCATTGTCTGATACAGGAGATGACGATGCAGTTTTGCCCCTTTTTACATCATTTGCTCATGCACCTTTTTTTTTGGATTTATTTGGGGGTGCTCCCCCAATTTTAGGCAGCCCTGTGGGCATAAGTCACCATGCATGTCCAAGCATGGCTGTCAGGCCTATAAGTCTGGGTGCATGGGGTTCATGCTGTATCCATTGGATCCAAGTCTTAATACTGCTGCACAGTTACCTTGCTTGTATACCTTTTCATTCAAATGGTCCAGACAAATAGATATATGGGGATCCAACTGATAGATCCGTCCATCTAGCTGCACCATCTGCATCTTAAAACTACTGTACTGGAGATTCAGTGAGAAATTTGCCCATTCAGCCAGGCCGTTGGAGCAGCTGGTACCTGTGACAGCCGGACCGTCTTATATACCATCAGCATCTGGTCCGATCACATGCCGTTCACACCAGCCAGCATTACCAGTTATGTCAGACTTTGGTTTGCTCATTGCCTACCCTCAAGGAAGAGCCAGTGACACTGCCAGGTATGACCAGCTGGAGTTGCTGATGCCACCCAGCATGACTTGTGCAGAGCTACAAACCATCCTGGAAGAGGACCTGGCACACAGTGAGCGTGATGAGCTCTCCAGCAAATCAGTCTTATTCAGATCCGACTATGGAGCAGACTGGATTTAGCTTTTAAGTCACCATTGAGGAAATCTGTCTGATGTTGACCATTTTGGAATGTCCTCCGCCCTCTACCGCTACCCAGGATTACAAAGTCAAGGTGTTGGTTGATTTTGGGGAGGAGGAAGAGACGCCATCTACAATGATGGCAGCATACCAGGATGACATCATCCAGAAACACATGGTAAGTTCTATCCTACTCCAAGGCAGGAACTATCTCCTCTATCTTTTAGATCATCTAGTCTGAGAAAAGTCAGACCTCCATCTATTCCAGAACTTTGTCTATCTGGGTATGGAGTTCTTAACCAATTGGAGTCTGGTCGGCTTTGTGATATTCATGTAAACAGATTCATTGAACTCATCGAGTCTGTTTCCAAAAGGCTTGGATTCCAGCAAGAGAGTTCTTGCAACTCCTCAGTTTCTCTTTGGCAGTGGACTTGCTTCTGCTCTGCTGTCTTTTTATGCACCCATTTTCAGGTCCCCTGTGATTGATATATATAGGAAGGCAACAGTGAATCTAAAATCCTGAGTCTGTACTTTGTAATCTAAATGCTTTCAATTGTTAAATTTAAACTTTTTAAATGTCAACTGTCCAACAAGTTGTAAAAGAGTATTTAATTCTACTTTCTTTGAATTTAATGTTGGCAATGTTAAAAATTAACTTTGAGAACCTGCTGGACCTTGACCAGTAACTGTTGAAACTATGGTGAAATTCTTTAAATCATTCTCTATTTTGAATCTTTATTGCATCCACCATCTTGTGAAAAGTGCAGGATATAATACAGTAAACCTGGTTTTCAGTGCTTCACCTTTGATTGGGATTTTTATAATGTTTATAAACACAAAATGTCATATCCAAACTTCATTGTTTATTTTTCGGTATTTATGTATGTATCCATGCTCATTCAAAGAACATTTCTAGATTGTTTGGTTAAAAAGTACACAACAACACAAATTCTTTTCGTGCTTTAATTGCATGGAACCAGCAACCTGTGATTCTGAATAACTGATCATGCATGATTTTTTATTACAATACTTTGTTATCTGATTGGTTGCCATTTTTTACCTGGCTTCAGTAGGCCAGTTGATGAAAATGTAATAAGCGAGTGAATTCTCTCTGACGGATCACACCTATCAAATTCTGTAACCAATTAAATATTGTTAAGACAAAATCTTTGGAGTATAACTATAATATTTTATCCAAGAATGCAATAAACAATATTTATTTTATTGGTATTTCTGACTGTCCATCTGAAGCACTATCATTTCAGCTCTATAACTTTAAAGCTGTTTGAAATTAAGGAATAATCCTGGGTATGATTCTCACAAAAGTGATAGAGGGTCAAGCAACGTTTGAAGCACTAATGGAGGACAGATGCTCAGATAACCTGCATTTGTTGTACCCAATGCACAAATTTGGGTTGGTTCAAAAGAATGTTTATAAGACCATTGTGTTTATGTCCTTTTGTTGATCATCTCAGTCAGTCTGTATTTTGGTAGATACAGAGTTTACATGCAAGATTTGGTATGATCAAGATTGGGTATGACTTCTGCAAAAATAAACGAATGATACTGATTGAATTGTGTCTTCGTGTCTTCGAAAAGAATATCATATTAATCCATTGGTCAGCCATGAAGACTATTTGTAGAGCATGAAGGTCATGGAAAACACAATATAGGTGATTACTTACAGGAAGTAGCGGACAGAAAGATTGCACAGGATGACAAGGCATGTGGAAGGAAACAAGTTTCGGCTGTATGTGGCCTTACTGTGCTAATGCACTTTAAAACCAATGCTCATCCTTGTCATCATCATGTCACTTTAAGGTTTGGAATGCTTGTGCATCAGCATTAAGTTGCATACCACATTTATGGTGCTATTTTCGAGGTCAAGGCCACTGCTTGTTGTAATTTTACATCAGATTTTCTTTTCTGCTATACAATTTCCAGCTGTTTAAGATTATTCAAAGGTGTGTCACACACCATGTTGAGGATAAGGCTGCAGTGTTCACGTGTGTAAACTGCTTACTGCCTGTAAATGTTTTCAAAATTGGTAATCATGTAAATGAACATGCACATTGCTGTTATACACTTCCACATATATGCATGCGCAAGATAACTTTTTGGTAGACAAGTGATCTAAAGCACTCACTGTTCGGGATCACTGCCATCTCACCTCTGTCTGTGTTGGTTCAAGTTTCGGGCTCGGCTAACGTGGGTGCATGAGAAAACTTGCCAGTAGCTTCTCATGGGTTGGTGGTTCTTCCCGGGGTTTTCCAGGATTCTTCCTCCACCAGTTATACTGGCTGCCATATATAGCCTATCTTGTGGTGAAAATTGGCATTAAACCCTACAACAATACCACCAACAACTTTTTGGTAAAATTTTTTTGTTGATTTTTTTATTATTAAAGTATTGCTGACTTTCATATTGATTGTCATCACTAGAGATAAGCTGAAACTGATGAGAATTGGTTGTGCTACACATTACACACCATGTCAGGTTGACCATGCAGACAAAATCTTGTAGGACTGTATTAGCAGTATTCACCTTGGAAAGCCTATTTGTTAACAGAACCTTTGATGAGTAACTTTGTTTTAAAGAAACACCATTTCCAGTTTGTAAGCTACTGTAGTTTCTTGTAGTTAGCGTAGATCCTACAAAAACATCCTGTGCACATGTCAAGGCAGTTTGGCCACTTGCATAATTCATTATTTCATCTTAGACATAAATCTAGCAGTATGAACAAAATTACAAAGGTCCTAAGAATGTTATATCTAAATTGTCAGATATATTCAACAATGACATGTTGAAAACTGAAGCTTGTCATACTGGTCACTGGCAGCTAATTATTTTATGTGATAAAGAACCAGCCCATATGTTGTGGTATATTAAATACAATATATAAAATAATGAAAGTCACTATTAGCTGAATTATCAGACAAACTTAAATGTCATCATTTTGGTTATTATATACCATGTTCACATTTACAAATTCTGATAAATGTTGCAGTCTTTATTGGGAGTTGCATTTTTCAAGGTCAAGGGCACAGTTTAATATTTAAAATGTTCCATCAGACATTTATTTCCATTTTAACTTTATAGAGTCATATGATGTTAAGGGACAGTGATGAAGCAACCCTCACAACTATGAGGCTGGGGGGTGGGTGGGTCAGATCCAGTGGGATCCCGAAATTCACATCAAACTGCATATTATTCATTGCAAAGAGGGTCTGTAATTTTTTTTTATTTTGGTGGGGGTCAGAATTTCTTGCAATGCTACTGTGATGGAGCTTTATATATTTGAAGATGCTGTGTTTTGTGCTGCATTTGGAGTCCTGTTGTCAGGGTCATGATCGCTACTAAATTTTTCTGTAACTTTCTTTCACATTTTGTATGTTTTAGAACATTTGATATTAAGGGATGAAACTTAGCTTACTTTCACATCATTGTTATGTTGTGTGTAGTTGTTTTGTCTTCAAGCTAATGGTCAAGTCAGTTTTGGGTTCTGCCATATCTTCATTGTGCTTGATAGCTTCAGAGCTTCTCATGGCAAATGGATGAAACTTGGTATACTTGTATATTGTCACTGGAAGACAAACCCTTATATTTTTCATTTCAAACAATGTTGTTATCATGCTATGGTTACTAAAGAGAGACATTAAGTTAGTCCCAAAATTTTATTTTGAAAATATTTTATGAAAGTTTTAAATATTTTTGTGTGAGACAACTATTTTGTTTTTGTTTTCTAATGATCTGACAAGAAAACCTACAGACTACTTTTGAATCGCAATCAAGACAAGACATTAATTAGCACTTCATTAGTGCATTGATTGATAGGGAGTAACACATTAACTGGGTTTATTATCCCAGGTGAGCTCATGTGGACTGCATGAAGATAGAGAATCACTAGTGTTTTCTAATTGGCTTATCATGGGAATGAGTAAACTTATGTAGACAGTAGGATTCAAGCCAGAATATGAACATCACAAGAAGGGCAACATCAAGGAAGCTAGTTAAAAATACCACCTTAGTGATATTTAAAAGATTAAGCAAGAAGGATTTTGATTTTGAGTTTGTTTGCCCTTACCTGATCTGGTGGAGGAATGTGTGGAGGCTGATGTCATTTATTCATCCATTGCAGAACCCAACGCTGAACATATGCATGATCTTTTATCTCGGTTTACTATGTTAATTGTTCAGTGCTGTAACAAAAGATCACAAATAATCAAGATTGTGACAAAAATGTATTTTTCAACCCCTTTCAGAGTTAAAATGCAGCCTAGTGTGGAGAGGCACAAATGTGATTCCAGTGTTTATTTAAGTGAAGCAAGAAACTGATTTGAAACAATCGATTCACCTGGAAATGGGAGATAAACTGCAAGATTAATGAAGCAGTGCAAGTTGAACTATTGAACACTTTTAATAGTAATAGCTCAGGACTGGTATTGTACTCACATGTGCAGGTGTTAAGCACCATCTTTATCAGGATTATAGAAGCAAAAATTTAGTGGTTGAGAAAGTCATAATTGAATGCAGGTATATGACAAAATTAATGCAATTTGAACAATGTTTATGTTGAGTGAAGTTCAGGATGATTCTGGAATTCTTGTTGAGACCGGGATGGGCGGCAACAACTAGCTACTCAGTTCAGGGCACACTCCATTCAGGGTTCAACTGTTTTATTTACCACATTTAAAAGTAATACAGATATTGGAAATAATAAATTAGCATTCTCTTTGTTTAAACACAGTGACTAAAGACGCAAAGAAAAGTGGAATGCCCTAATCATGATGGTACATGTACTTTAAATGTTCCTTTAGAGCACCTTGTGGCTGTGGAGTCTGCTTTGGCTAAGAAGTGTGGGCAGTTCTTGCATCAGCATGAAATGAAAGTATAACATAGTACAATATAACATATTACAAATGCGAAAAAAGTGGCGTGAAAATTTTCATATAGTGTCAAAGCAAAATGCATTGCACAATTTAAAAATTGCTGTCTTCATTGTGATAGTTCTTTGGAGTAAGTAAATAAGGAAGAATTTTGTTTCCATCATAATGTGTTTCTGTGGATGTATGTGTATGGACATTCAGTTGTGTATTCAGGGATAAGAATTAGAATCAGTGGAAAAAGAAATTTCTTGTTTACAACAATTTTGTATGATTATTGAATATGGATAACAAATTCAGACATCATTATTCGTGCTAGTGCTTGCTTTATTCCTTGAACCAAAATCTCTGGATACCATGAAATTCCAGACAAACAACCCAGAAGTCTAAAACACTCGCATTAAGTTGCAAAGAACCAATCTGAAATTGTTAACATATTACGGGGAATTTCCTGCAAGACTGCACACTGCTATATGTATCAAAAACAATAGATATGCAGCTTGTATTTTAAAACAATTGCAAAAAACTTTAGCTGTACCATATAAGGCTCCAAAGTCATAAAACATTTAAGCACATACAGTTTCTGAGACCTATCACAAAGCACGGCAGACGTTTCTGTCTCAAATGTGTGTTGTACCTAAAGACGTTATTTACAGGCTGCATACCAGTATGAATTTCATATGTAAAAACAGGGTCTACATCACCCACAATTGTCAGCTCACCCTCTTAATCATAAATTTGATAGTATGCAAAACAAATTAATAATAAAGAAAAGAAAAAAAACAAAAACATTGCAACATCTATGATCCCCAATATATAGGTAGAAAGAAAAGGAAAAACAAAATGTGCAAAAGTAAACAATAATACTTATTAACTGCTCGTCAACTGGATATCAGTTAAAAAGTATGCAATCAGGTTAGGGTGCACGATTTGCACAGATTATCAGAATTTTTATATGGCAGCATTGTTTGCTGGCTCTAACAGTAAGTGGTTCAAACTGATGCATTGACTTGTGTGTCAAATGTGAGACTTAATGAAGGTGTTGAGGTTTATCTAATT
Organism: Megalonaias nervosa; assembly: GCA_016617855.1. Taxonomy (NCBI): domain Eukaryota; kingdom Metazoa; phylum Mollusca; class Bivalvia; order Unionida; family Unionidae; genus Megalonaias; species Megalonaias nervosa. The sequence continues at coordinate 29,416 of JAECUM010052725.1, forward strand.
GTGTTGTGTGGACCATATAGACAAAAAAAACTGTGGATAAAATTTTTTAAAGATTTTGTTTCAATCGGGAACTTTAACACTAATGAATACATAGTTCTGGTGTCTGCTAGCATGATGTGTACCTTGCCACTGTAAACAGCATGTCATTTGATATAATAGTGAATTCTCACTACTAATTATCTAAATAACATCTGGTACTTGACGTAGTTGCTCAGGAAACAAACCAAAAAACTGTTGTTGGTACTTAACTTTGTGGAAATGGGAACTACTGTTTCCAACAAAGAATCACTGTTCATTGGGTCTTTAAATTCATGGTTAGTAACAACTATAAAATGTTTATACAAAACTGGTTTCCCAATAAAAGTAGTGAATTCACAGTAATAATAACAAATGATAGACATCTGATGCAGATTTATTATATATTAAATTATGTTATTATTAAATTATTTATTGTATATTAAATTATGTTATTATTAAATTATTTATTATATATTAAATTATGTTTATATTTCAGGAGCAGGGGATCAAGTTGATTGAATGATATCTGTACAGTGCCAGATACTGCTTTGTTGAAAATTGAACTGGAGGTAAATTTATTGTATGATGTTGACTGACTCAAAATGTATAGTATGTAGTGATTTGTCCAGGATTTTCACACAAACGGGAATCCCACCTCCGTCCCTCTTGCAGTTTCCTCACTGTCATTTTCTTACGGGGATTTTAAGTTTTTAAGGGAGAGGGGAACAGTTTTCATGAGAACAATATCTATGATTAGACCCCTTATTATTTGTTATAACAGATTATAGGTATTAGGACTGCGTGTAATAGCAGAGACATTACTGCTAAATACTGAAAGCTCCATGTACATACTTGCCAGTGAATTTGGTAAAACACTTTTAAAACTTTATAATCAATGAAAGCATCTTAGGTTACTCAAGTTTTGAAAGGAACTCATTTTTTGAGATGTATGTCATCTGCATCCCAAACTATCAAGAACTTAATTGTTTCCTAAATAAATTTCTCTGTCCATGTAACTGATGATTTTAGCCTCTGATTTTAGACAGATTTATTTTCCACCCATTTAAATCCAGCTTGTGAACCAGCAAAATTGCTTCAGAAATAGCAGAAAATTCAGCATTTTTCATCCTATTGCTGTTCTGACAAAACAAATTTCCTTCATCTTCTTTTATATGAAAATTTAAGTACCTTACTTTATTTGCCAAGTTGGAGATGAAATTTTGAAGAAAATCTGATCATTTTAACCTTTTTAGTTTCATGATAGATATCTAGGACACATTTTTCCTTAATGAATATGGGCATTCACTCTGAGTGCATAGTTTCGCATTCAAATTTAGTTGTAATCATACTGAGCTTGATACCCCACAACCTCGGGTACATACTGAATGCTTACATTAAAGTGATATGTCAACATAAGCATCCCCAGATTCTTCATTAAATAACATCTGATCTCATAGGCAAATGTCAGGATGTGCTCTTTCCTCAGAATTGTAACCCTGTGCAAAATATGAAACTGGAGAAAAATCTCATTGATCATTTGCAAAATGTCACTTATTAAGTGCTTCATTACATCATTTGATATAGAATTGCATAAATAATGAACTTTGTTAATAATAATGAATATTACCAGTTTCGGAATGCTTCTGGCAAATTGACTGCATGACTTTCTTGAACATTTTAAATGTAGAGGAGTTTTGTGGGTCCCTGGGAAACCAATAAACACTCAGTGCATTTGCCTCCAACAATCCAGCCCTTTTTTGTGTTCCTGTGGACACATCCAATGTTCATTTTGCTTTTATGGTGTGGATTTATCTATCTACTGCAGGTTATATGCTTCATTTTACAATTCTTGCCAGTATTGTGAGATAATTGACACTTGTCAGGACTTCGTCTTGTAGGACCACCGTCCCACCAAGCTATCATTGACTTTACTTAAGGTCATTACGGGTTAGCATACATTTGACTTTATTCGCTTACTTCATCCACTATGGAGCTCTTAATGGCAAAATTCTGAAGCGCTGTTTGATAACTATGCAGCGACGGTGCTGGAAAGGCCGGTAATGCAGTGGAGTTGACAGTATGGGAAAGAACATTGATGCCGGTAGTGCTGGAAAGGCGGGCATTGTGGGCGACACTGACAGTGTGTTTAAGGCTGGTTGTCTTTACCGGCGATGCTGGATATTAGAGTACTCGAGGGAGAGCTCATTTCTTGTACAGATATGACCAAGCAGTCATCAAGGCCACCCGGCATGACTTATGCTGAGCTTGACGCCGAGCCAGATGAGAACCCGGCGCACAGTAAGGGTGATGAGTTATCAATAGTCACATGTTTATCGACATCGACCTCTATCATGCAATAGGACAGTAGGTGTGAAACCAATTTGAGCTCACTGGACCTCCCTGTTCCCTCAGAAAGTGGGGTGTGGGTCTCATCCAAGTCGGTCAGAGGAGCTTCGGGTTGTTCATCAAC
>JAECUM010052726.1:0-22856 GCA_016617855.1 Megalonaias nervosa
ACTGTACTGTTTTTCTTTTTAAAGCCAAATTGTGCATCAGTAATATTATGTTTAATTGTCCAAGAGGACAGTCTTTGCTTAAATATGCAAATTAAAACTTTCCCTTTACAACTATGAAATCTTATCCCTCTATAATAGATCGTCTTTTATCAACATTGGTATTTTATAATACCATTACATCAATTTGAAGGATAAATACCGCTGCCAAAAATGTTATGTCAAAAAGGTTGTTTAAAGATTGTTTACTTCATACGAGTTTCTAGCCATGCACCTAAGTTATGCCTAGATCAAGTGGCCATAGTACTAAACATTTAAAAGAAATAAATTAAGATCTTGTTCTGTACCATGTACGAAGTTGTTTATCAGACGCGTTCACTGATTTGCTGCGCTGCGGTCTACTGAAAGAAAAGTATCTTTACTGTTGCATATCAAGCCTGGTAATCCACACTTATAATTGTAGTTAAAAGTTCTCATTCAAACATTTACTAATTGGTATAGAGTTCCATAAATGTATTCCTCATTTTCCTTTGATCTGGTGAACAGTGTTGTCAAATATGCTTCATTATTACTTGCTTTCATTATTATTTCCTGTGTGACGCGCAAAATTGTGTGATATAATTGTCTATGTTTACAATGTTTTTTTTTTTTTACGGGAGAATGCATTTTAAATTGTCCCTCTTTTTAATTACCCTTTTGTAGAATACACCGATCTCACGTTCAGACAACATTATGTATAATATTACATGATGTTAATGGAATATATTTGCCTATGCGATATGTTTCATTTCTTTACCCAGTTTCTGCTATGAAATATGACTACGCCAAAGCATTAGCACTCTCCATTCTGTTCTATGATGCCCAGAGGTCGGGAAAGCTACCACCACACAACCACATCCCGTGGAGAGGCGACTCTGCCCTCCATGATGGTGATAATGGCCATGACCTTAGCGGCGGCTGGTATGACGGTACGTTAGTACAATCATCTTTTTAGCAGATTGATACTATTTTTTTCCCTAAAACTTTCTCGCCAGAGAGGATATTGTTAGTTACTAAACTTGTTCAAAATTTCTGTCCACCTGCAAATTGTTGTTTTATTTTGAATTTCGTAAGCATGTCGTTTTCCAACTCTTTGCTATTTTTGCCCAAAATGTAAGAGCCTTTGTACCGTGCATCGATGCGTTCAAACCTTTAACTGGCAGTGTTTTGTCTTTCTCCATAATTCGTAAACTGATGAACATGAGATCAAAACTTCAAATATGATTTGCATTTGTTAGAATAAATGCGTGCCAGTCTGAGAGTTGATCTACCTGCTAATTGTAGTGGCAAAGGTGGTAGGATCGGAATACATAATGAAAGAAGCTAGGATGTCGAATAAATGGAAAAAGAATTATTTTAGAAGAATATATCCTACAATAATTGCTGATGTTTTGTTTTGCTTTCATTCCACAGCCGGTGATCATGTAAAGTTCAATTTCCCTATGGCTATGTCCACGCACACTTTACTTTTGGGCTTCATAAAATTCCAAGACGTATACAAGCATTTTCATCAGAAGGACATGATGTGCGATATGATCAAATGGCCCCTGGACTACTTCCTGAAATGCTGGATCCCTAGTCAACAAACATATTACTTTCAGGTACGTCGTTGCTTTCTTTCGCAAGAACCTCAAGCAGTTCCTCCCTAAAAAAAAAAAAAAATAACAAAAAAATGAAATCCATTGCTTCGGTGATCCGAGGATGTACTAAACATAAGGAAATGGCAAGTACCTTGATAAAGAACACATCGTCATAAAGAAAAACTCAGTAGAATACAAATTCCTAAAGTCACAAGATGGTTGATATATTCAAGCTTCATATAGTTTGTCTGATCTTTCAGATAGATGGGACTTTTACGTACAAAAGTTCAGGTGTCATTAACAGAAGCACCATGTCAATTAAATGTGTCTGGTTTCACAACCAAAAATGGTAAATTAAGACAATTGCAATGCACGATATTGTGGTCAATCTAATACAATTGTTTTCAAAATGGTACACCAGCCAGGAAAGAAAAAAAAAACGGAGAAACGAGGGGAGGGTGGGGAATGAAATCTGAGAGTAACCCATAATCGTCAGGTAAACAGGAATGTTGCACTTTTACGGTTCATGCCATTTAGAAAATGAAAATGAAAGGACAGTTGAAAAAACACGAAAAGCTGACTTTAGTTGAATTACAAGGTGGTACTTGGGGATGTGTAGTTTGCTATTAGCAAACATTTCAAGTTATACAAATAAAAAATTGTTTTTTGGTATTATTACTATTTTATACGTATTTATCACAATTTATCCATACAGAATGAGGAAACAATTATACTGATTACCCATCTCTAATAATAGTAACTATGTATTTTGGTAGGTTCTTCGGTGTAATATTCGTCCAGCACTAAAATCTAATGTACGCCATGGCAGGTTTAAGGTGTGTCTGCCAATCATAACGTGTTCTTGTGTTATATTGTGCACTTCGAATTATTGAACAAATAAAAGAAACACAATAAATAATCTGCTTCTTTATATGAATATGTCTATGAATAAGTTTGATACTGAATTATTTCTTGACAGTCTGGATATTCCAAATTTAAAGATTGATGAATTTTACAAACAGTTAGTATGATGTTCAGTACTTTGTCTTTCAAGCAAGTGCATTTTAACCGAGCCGAAGGAAAGCTAACCAAACTGTAAAGAACACGTCCTCGTCCTCCTGGTGTCACTAACAATCCTCTTGATTACCCATTGCAGGATCTCCGATCCAAAATGATCTCATTGCCCCCAATAAATGGCAGAACAAAATTTATAAACATATTGCCTGTTTACAATTACCCAAATATAAATTTAAAGTTGGCCTCGTTTTCAAAAGAACGAAGGCACTGACTATTATCTACGCTTTGTTTCATCCGCAACATCACGACTTCCCAACAACTCAACTTGCTAACTGTATGATTTTCTCTCGTGGGACGAACTTTTTACGTTGTCGAGAGATTCTAACCATATTTATGCATTATCGGCTTAAATTGTTTTTAGGGGCAAGTCATAACAACAACAAGTAATATAATTTCTTGCAATGTGGTCCCCGTTAACCTAACTTCTTGTTATTGTTATTGCTCAATGTTCTGTAAGCGAATTCTATTAGGTGAAAAACATCGCGCAAAATTATTTAAAAAATCCACATTGTTTTGCAAAAAAGTATTTTCTCTTGTAAGAAACATTCCCACTAGAAATTTTATGATGGTCTTATCATAATTATGGAAAAGAGAAGTAGTAGCATCTATAGATATTTAACGAATGCTACCACTACTGCCTAGAGAACCTCTTGCCAATCAGAATAGCGACGTTTGCAGTCGGACCCAAGTCAGTACAAATGGGAAGCAGGTATTTATCACCAATACATTTCTATGTCAGTCATGACATATTGTTATAGTATTTGTATTAATGTTTTCAGGTTGGTGATCCTAGTAAGGACCACAGTTTTTGGGGAAGGCCGGAAAACATGCATATGGACCGACCTGCACTTAAGATTACTCCAGCACATCCAGGAAGTGACGTCGCTGGTGATACAGCGTCAGCATTTGCTGCGGGACACATCGCATTCAAAACAATCTGCGGAAGTAAGACGTTAAACCTTTGGATAAAATTAGGCACTTTGTATGTCATCACTATGTTAACAGTATATTTTTACATTCTTTAGTTAAAATTTCAGAATAAACATATCTTGAAATCTAAGGGCACAACAAAATACGATACATAAACAGAACAAAAGTATTCAATGCTATCAGGTAAATAGTCTAAAGAGGAAACAGATCTTCTACAATTCGACTTATTATTACAATTTCTTTCAAACTTATCGTACGAAATTTTAATTTTGATGTAATAATTGGCATATATTTTCCCCTATAGATGCCGCCTACGCGGACACACTCCTTCAAGCTGCTAAAAGTATATATGACTTCGCAAAAAACCATCAAGGGATCTACAGTAAGAGTGTTCCCCAAGCGGGCTACGGGTACGTGATCTCTCATAAGTTTCATCGTCGTCCTTTCTTTCTGTTTTGGCAATGATTTAAATCTAATTTTCTTTAGAAACATTAAATTTGAATGTGAATTTTCTAACCATTTGCTTCAGCGATTGAAGAAACGTCACTAAAATGTTGGAACTAAACGTTACCTTCTATAGATGGATCTTCTGTCCGATTGTTGATAACACAAAAAGACGAATTATCAGCCATAAGCGTTATTTGGATGTTTGTATACGGTTTTAAATGACCGACGTCAGTGACTGCTTCCCCGCACCAGAGATAGACTTTGTGGAGAAATAGAAAAAACAGTGTTATAATCACCTTTACTGCTTTCCTGGGAGTGCGCATGGGATGGTTCATTGAACAGTCTGCTTATATCTTACACATGTAAGCGAGAAACAGATCACCTCGTTTATGCATGTCACATGGATGACGATCATAAGCAGACTTTGTTGAATTGTAATCATATGAAAAGTACAGTAATGGATACAAATCCATTTTGGCAATTATAGATGACTTTTCTACATATGCAAGGCTGAAAAACTGAGAACAAAAAGGGAGATTGTTTAATTATGCATCTGAAAAAAAGATTTGCACATATAAAAATATTCATCCTGGTGAGGTAAAGGAATGGAAAAGAAACATTCAATAGTTTTCCCTTGCCAAGACCAAAACAAACCTCATCAGCGGTGGAAAAGTTTAACAAAATATGAAATATTATAATGTGGAAGCATTTCTCCCAAATTAAAATAAACGGGTTGACCTTTCCCTACTGCTAGTAGAAGATACATTCCTTACAGTTCAGTAGAATGGCTGCAGATGAAACAATAAAACTGTTCCAATGTATGGATCAATTTACAGCGCTGCCTGGCAATAAATATTCTTGGAACACACAATTAAAATAGAAAATAAATTATAAAAATTCTCGATATTCATAATACACAGTTCCCTGTAGAGTTCATTATTTATTAAACTCCTTTCATTTTATTTTTGGGATAAATCAAATGATGCATCATTACCATAGAATTATGTAGAATATATATCTAGTGTCATTCTTGGCACTTATGAACGAAATTTGAAGACAGCCAAACCACATCCTTTCAAATGTGACAGAACCTACTTGCGCATCAGTTTGAGTAGTCTAATAATTTTAATAGTTATGATCTGGAGAAGAAGAAATAAATGAGAAAGGGAACAAAAATATAAACAAAAAGTGCTTGTCCAGCAATTGTTTGATTTTGAATTTAACTACTGCCGTATTCTTATATGGCATTTTTTAAACGCCAGAGAATTATTGGCCAATGTCTCGTCTATTTGTGAAGAAAATATGCTACGCTCTTGCTCGTGTGTTGATTCATATTTTGATTTATAATGTCTTGTATCCATACACGGAACACGGACTCGCAAAAGAAAAGAAAAACAAGATTATGTTACGTCTTTCAATGTATATTGACCGGTATGTCCCATTATCACTTTGCATCTTAGTAAACATATTAACAAGGAAATCCATTACCATTATAGAGGAAAAGCTCTCTTGAACAGAAAAATTCGTAATTGCAAAAAATTCATCATGTTTATAATGCAGGGGGAAAACTAGCTTCTCTATCGGTTGAATATGCACGACACAGGCAGTTCTCAGAAATGCTCAAAAGCTGCGGTAAGAGGTAAGACACCGCAATATGGCGTCGTAGTTTGCTACCAATGTTTGTATCTAATTTGACAAGGCTGGTGAACATTGTTGTGTATATTCTGTCCAAAAAGAAAGTAGTGTTGCTTTGTTTTTGAAAAGAATGGAAAATAATCTTCAATGGAAAGTATTATTTCTCTCCATCAAGTCAGGGGTATGGAATCAATATTGCCACTCTTCAATCAAGCAATAATATCTATATTATGTAGGGAGAGAAAGTAATATTGCCGCTATTCTATCAAGCAATAATATTTCTCGTATGCAGGGAGGGAAATCAATATTAAAGCCATTTTATCGAGTAATACTACTTTTAATTTGTCTGGAGGGAAAGTAATTTTTGCTCTATTTAGTCAAGTGAAGAACAATTAGTGTCTCTATTCATCCATTATTATACAAAGAAACTGAATCTACAACAGGGAGTTTCAGATTAAATCAATCTTTAACGCAAAAGAACAAAGCAATGTCGACAAAAGAAAAATAATAAATAATGATTTCAATAATATCTATTATTATTTACTCTTTTGTTCTAAGGTCAAATGGATTTAAAGACGAACTATCAGTAGCGGCTGCGTGGTTGTATCAAGCAACACATGATGCCAAGTATCTCAATGATGCTAAACAGTTCCATGAAACCGGTGTACCCTGGAATCTTTCTTGGAATGACAAGAAAATTCTCTCTCAAGCAAGTACTATTTGTGTGTGTGTGTGTGTGTGTGTGTGTGTGTGTGTGTGTGTGTGTGTGTGTGTGTGTGTGTGTGTGTGTGCGTGAGTATGTGTGTGCAGTATAATTGTTGGTTACAAAATACAACAGACAACAAAATAACATTAATGGTTTTATGTGTGACCAAGATTGGGGAGGATTGCATTATTTCACAATATATACCCTTTATTGTGACACCGTAATTGATAAGTCTATAGCATTCGCCAACCATCCCGCTTGCTCATAGCCTCGACCTATTTTAAAAAGAAAGGACTTCAAGGATATAAAAGGTGCACAAAAGTTACTAGTCATTTCATGTACTGATTTTTAAGTTCTAACCTGATTGTCGCCAGGGTGCGCTAAACACTGTCAATGTGTTGGTGTTTGGAATCAAATGGAAGTTTTATTAGTAATACAGTCGCCCTATTTGAATAAAAAGCCTTTGTTTTCAAGCACCAGATGTGATGTAGTTCACAGTCTTTGATAATCTCCGTAAATTTTAGAGTTACATCTCTTTGAACACATGTGCGTAAGAGTTCATATTTTTTATTTATTCCATTTGTTTTTCAAAATATTAAAACTGGACATTGCAAATATTGGACGCGGACGACACAGCTTTTACTGAAATTGACTATTCAAGAAACCACAGAAGGACAGTTTTCAGGCTGTCTGCTTGTTTACATTGGGAGCTTCCGTTGGCTTTGAAACGCCAATAAGTTGACAGTGTTAGGGACCTCTTGGCGACAGTTAGATTAGCAGTTATAAATGAATGAATTAAATTACGTTCTGTGCATTTTTATATGTTTGGTGCTTTTCGATTTTAAAACAGGCTGGTGGGTTTAAACCAACCGAAGGGTGTTCCAGTACAATAGGCATATGCATGGTAATATAGCTCAATACTAGAGATAGATTGTGGATTTTTTAATTTAAATCCATTTTAACACATAATATGCTATTCATGGCGGTTAGAGTATTTGGTGCAGGAGGAACCTGGAATGCCCATGGACCCACGTAAAGTTAGCTGCAAATAGGTTTGTGGGAAAACTGTTTTGATGACTCGAACGTTTTGACAGCAGCCATAAAAAGACTCATCTAGAAATATACTTAATGACGACGAGAGGTGTTTGGTGAAGATGTGCGCTCTTGAACATAAAAGTCTTTTAACTAAAACGTTTAATTAATACAAGAAGTTCTGATCTAATTTCGCCATACATCGAGAGACTGGGCGTATTATTTGATATAAATCTACCAATCAAGTCAACCAAATTATTGTTTTGATTAAACTTCAGACTGGATTGGGCGAAATATTTATTTTAATTCAATGGTAGAGTCTTTGACAAACCATTAAAATTCATAAACTGTCAATTACGATATTGTTAGTGTGGAAATTGACAAGAAAATGTAATGAAATCAAACAAAACAAAACTCTGAATTGTAAATTATTCATAAGACAGTATGATATTCAAATCGATCAAAAAAGAATATTAAAGTATAGTCTTAGCCAGCTTAACTAATTTGATAGCTTGTATGGATTATACTTCAAAGCATTAAGGGACTGATATTTTTTATTATTCATTTTTTACTTTCACTGACGTATGAACCGAAAGCCGTAAGGTAATCTTTATGATTTTCTGAGCGGATTATGCTAAACATTCAACAGGTATTTCCTTGACATGAATGAGCTTATAAAAAAGAAAATGACCAATCGTTATCAGTAATGTTTAAACAAGAAGATGGAATGTTGTCGCTGGTATAAACCTCGGAAGCTTAGCAAACACACTCGCATGACGACCCTCCATATACGTCCCACCTAATGCAAGGTCACACCAGATTCTCATGACAGAAATTAATATAGATAGGTGCAAATATACGCCAAACAGAGCGGAAAGTCAGACAATTAAACCAAACTGTAATAATTAAAAATAGCATGTCTTTTAAAGTGTTGGTATAAAAAGCAATTAGAAATACCAATACTGGTGTTATGTCTAATTGTTATCCACACTTGACACGCGAATACGCATGTATAAACATGGTTTCAACTGTATGCTAATGCTTCGATACTGTCTACATCAATGACAAATTTGCACTTATTAATCGTTAGTGAGATAAGAACATAAAAATACCCGTTTTATAAATGATTTAAACCCTGGTACACAATTTAACCGAAATCCGTTCTGCTTTATTGATTTTCGCAGACTACGGGCGAAAATCCGTGAATAAATGAGCATAGCGGATTCTCGTCTGTGTCATGCGATGATGTCTCTGCAATATGAATGATGGTACAATTTACAAACAAACCGACCAAACAAAATGGGAGAGAGAAAGATGGAGGATAGAATAAATATTAACTTCAGTACCATAATCATGACTTGGAATAAATGTAAATAAATTCAAATATTTCAAATGTTTAATTACCTATTGTTGGTTCACCATTTCGCTTAATCTTATTTGCGAAGGAGCTTTGATAAATTTAAGTTCTATAACTTGGTGATACTAGGGTTTTTGGTGAAGAATTAAGAACAGCAAAAACATTAGATGGAATTAATCTGGTCATTTTACACTTCTTAGGATTAAATTTGATTGGAGCAAAAGCAATACTACTGTTGTAAATTATTCAGAGACAATTGGATAAACTAAACATTTACTTAAGAGGAACATTCGAGTGAATGGTGGGCTGAAGATGCTACATATACAATCTTTTGGTCATGCACTTGGATGATCACGTGGATAAAACAATCAATTGATCCACGACAATTCACCATGAGGAATTCTTTTTATTGACACATTGAAAGAATTTGGAGGGGGTAATATTTTCTTTTCAAAGAAAGAAAGTATCCACATAGTTTCACAGATGTTTAACAATTTTTGGAATAGTGTGTCTTTTGCATGGTCGGAATTGGGTGAGTATCTCACCACTTCCTCTGAGCACATTTTATCAATGCCACTCTGATATAAAAAATTTTTCCAGATACATGACATTAGAAATACGAAGAAATTAGAATAACCGCTGCACGAAAATATAAATCTTCTCAGAAAGCAGGACAAAATTGCAAAATGAGGTAAAACAAATACTTTCAGTTTAAATGAAAACTAAATGGGCTCTGTTTTAAATCTGAATTATTCGCATAAGATTAGGAATCTATATATTTCCTTCATTTCTTAATTACTGGGGATAGAGGACTTTAGAGTTTACAATGCAAAGGTCTACACAGAATTTACTGTACTAATAGTAGATTGTTTGCAATGAAAATCTCTGAATTATCATTCTGTAAATTTTGATAATGAAGCTGAAGAGATTTTGCTTCTTTTATTTTTTTGGATGTATTGACAAAGCTGAAGTCATTTCATAGAAACACATGGCATATTGAGTTCCATTCAACAGGAGATGCGATATTATTTGTACTTAGAAATTCATCACAAATGGCAATAATTTATGCGCGTGCTTAATTCTGATCATAAAGTACATATGTACCTGAGAATGAAAAACTGCATTCCAAGACTTGTGGCTTGATAAAACAAATCAAATTTTATAAACATCTGGAATTATATTCTACACAGTTGTTGTATTCCTCAACAAGGGCAGGAGAAATAAGATGACGAGGATAAAAGATTGAAGCAGCACCGACAGCTATTCAGTGATTATTCAATATGTAAATTATATGTCATATATGTATATGCATGTATTTATGTTGGTATTTGCTTTTGTGTGTGTGTGTATAACTTGATAAATAAAAATATAATAAATAAATAAATAAATAAATACATTTAAAAAGAACACAGTTCGCTTAGTCTATATTCCCCATGCTTTTCAACATACTCGCGGTGACGGAATGGCTGAGCATTCAGTGTTCAGAAAGCTAACAATGCTGTGTTTGTAGTGCTCTAATTTCGTTACTTAAATCGTCTTACATTTTGAAATCTGAAGTGTGTCTTTTTATTTATTTACTCAATATGAAAGAAAATAGAAGCTCACAGACAAGAAGGAATCAACAATTTACAAATAGAATTGTAAACAGCTGCAATAGTACATAATTACATTTTATAGCGTACATTCTGGGCAGGGATGTGAAGAGTTTAGTGGCTCCATCAATACACAGTTTCCTGTTGTCATTTTTAACTCAGTGGAAATGCAAGAATGTGTATATGGATGTCATGATATATATATATATATATATATATATATATATATATATATATATATATATACGCTGTGTCTTTCATATATCATATATGTACCCTGTGTCTTTCATATATCACTAGCTGTATAAATTTGTCTATAAAAGGGAACTCGGCAAGCCTTGTTGTTTCCATTTATTGAAGAATTTATGCATCTCGTAGTTCTTCAATGACGTAGTGTACATGGCATATGCGTCTTAAGCAAATTTAGTCCATTTAGCCTGCTCCAGATCACCACATCCCCATTGATCCATAGGCTCATCCTATGCTTATGAATTCGTAGCAGCAATTTTAAAAATATGTCCAATATTCATCTCTTCCTTTGTTGATTTTCTTCGGCCAGTTCTGGCATAGTCGTTCCAAGCTTATCATCTTTGCATGCATCTGTTGGTAGGAATATAATCTTGACATAAATACGATGTTCATTGAAGTAGCTAGGAGAAATTAGATTCATCATTGTGCACTGTTTTCAAAAATAGCTGTTATTCGAAAATCTTCCGTGCCATCCCTCGCAAACTCATTGCTTTGTTCTCTTCGTAACCAGTTTTCTTTTAACACTAACACATCGCTCTTTCATCCATAGAGCAGTATCTCCCAATTTCCCCATTCAATGATATGACTGACTGAGACACAATGTAATGGAAGATAATTGTGTGGATGTGGTTACCTCGAAATTCGTCACCGTGCGTGTGAAAAAACAAAATGGTGGAATTCCGGTTGATAATTTTATTTAAAAATCAGCAAGCTTTTTATTTCTTCTTCTTAACGACATTGTAACATTGCAAGGGGTACTCTATTAAAGTTACCAGTCACATTTCATGTGTCGTATATTATGGTAATTCTTTCCTCGTTATTAATATTATTGCTTTGGAGCAGCTAGTATGTATGTTTTTCTGCTTCGAAGATTATGAAATTGAGAATGAAAAGAAATTAAATCTATTCTCTGTCTAGCTATTAAGTAAGCTATTTAGTAAGCTATTTTAACTAGTTGTCTGATACCTGAATAGATGGGTAGTTACAATTTCTATGTTCTCATGCTCGTAAGGCATGGGAAAATAAAACACACATTTTGTTTAACGCTCACATATACAAGCATTAAAAAAACACCAATGAGCACAAATGCTCTTTTGTTATATGTTATTTTATTTCAGTATCTCCTGTACGAAATCACCAAAGATGTTTCGTACAAGAACGAAATCATAAATTACGTAAAAGATAACAAACCTGGGGGTACGGCTACCTACACACCCTGTGGAATGCTCTATAGGGACCAGTGGGGATCCAATAGATATTCAGGTAATTAGGAATAATTTGATGGTACTTCATGGAAGGTTCAGTTAAAAAGTCGTTTAGTCACAGCTTAGTACTTTAACTGTAGTGTCCGATCCAAATGCCTGAGTAAACATTTCATTAGTGTGGATATGTCGTAGCTACATAGTGTTTTTTCTTAGGTCCGTAAACGACGGTAAAATGTGGGCTAGTGGATTGATCCCATGGCATGGGTATTGCATATAATGAATATTTGGCCCTCTGTCATAATATAGTTCGCTGTAAAATTTCAGTTTTCCTCAGAGAGGGTAACAGAAAACTTTGAAACTAATTAATGCATTATTATTATTGAAACGAAATAAATATGTCTCATCACAGAAGATCAATCCTTCTAAATAAGTGTATAATTTGTTTTTACATTAACCTGTATAACATGAATTATTCAATGCTTCTGCCGTGCAGTTGATTTATTATTTACATCGCAGCCAATGGTGCCTTTATTGCATTACTGGCAGCTGCAGATGGGATTGAGACACACGATTATGTCACCTGGGCCATGTCTCAGATAAACTACTTACTAGGAGACAACAATTATGGCATTAGCTATGAGATCGGCTTCGGATCGAAGTATTCCCAGCATCCGCATCACAGGGGAAGGTGAGCAAACTTTTGTGTCTGCTAGAACTTGTTCAATATTTTGGAAATCAGGTGGATGCATATTTACCTTGACGTATTACCCAAAAACAATACATTGAACGGGCCCAGATTGCCAGAACTGTACAACATGTTCGCATTTTATAAAGTTATACATCAGACCCTTGTAGATATGTGATAACGTATTCAACATCATATATTATCATGGATATTAAGAAAGATGACCTAGAATTCTTCATACTTTTGAACGTTCGTATCAAACACATTCTTAGCATTGCTTACATTAAAACCTAACGGACGAATTATTTTCTTTACAGCCTGCATTTTAAGTTGTTTGTTTTTTGTGATTTATAGCTCTCTAAAACCTGTACAGTATTTTTCTTTCTCTTTTTCTATCATCGTATATAACCAGATATTTATTTCATAAAGGTTCGTGTCAAATGTGTGAGACTGAGTTATAGTTTATATGTATTTTACAAGCAAGCAGCCGTTGTGATGTATTAGGTTGCGCACAAAACTACAAGCATTCATGTTATATGTAAAATAGCAGCACAGTCACGTTCTTATAATCTTATAATCCAAGCATCAAAATTAACAAAGTGAGTTGCAGTAACTAATTTCGTTCCATAACCATATTCGTGTTCAGTAAAGATCGAGGGTATAATAATGCGTTTTATTGTGAAGGAGTAGCTTAATGAAAAAGATACACACGATAATTATTTGTCTTATCAGTGCATGTCGTACAACAACTACTCAGTGCAGCTTTGCTGAACCCGGTCCAAATCCAAACGTTCTAAATGGAGCGTTGGTAGGAGGCCCAGATGCCCACGATCACTATGAAGATAGGCGAGATGACTACGTCAAGAATGAAGTAGCATGTGATTACAACGCCGGCTTCCAGGGGGCGCTAGCGGGTAAGTTTAAAAAATAAGTAACATGTCATTTAATACTTATCAAGCAGTTCTTAACAAGGAAACATCAATTGTTCGTAATATCAAACGTGATATTGCATCTACATCTAAAAGGAACGCAGAATAAACAATGTATCTACTGATGATGGAATGGTAAATGTACCACAGCAAGATCTGATTTACATTTAAGGGACCAAATGAAAGACCAACTCTTCTTGGCAAGAACGAATTTGGGAATCGATTTGCAAATTAATTTATGGGAATAAACTTTGTTACTGTTATTATTGAATTTCTCGCATGCTGGTATAAAGTAAACTCTTTCTTTAATCCAATGTTTGATCAAAGTCTTGAAATTTCATCAGTGCTTGACAATATGTAGGTGTTAATATTAACTAGAGCTTTTATTATATTCTGGTGAATATTGGGTACGTAGTAAGAATATATCCTATATATATATATATATATATATATATATATATATATATATATAGTAAGAGTATATATATATATATATATATATATATATATATATATATATATATATATATATATATGCTAAACGATGTATAATTATTTCTTTCTTCTATATGCTAAACGATGTATAATTATTTCTTTCTTTCCACATGCAGGTCTGCTTCATTTTGCAATACATGATAATTTACCACAAGCACCCGCTCCGAAATGTAGTCACCACTGAAAATCAGTCAATGTGTTCATTCGTATATGTTGATGAAAATAAAGATGACGTTGAAGAGATCTTGACACTGTTTGGACTTATGTTTAAGGGAGAATGAATACTTTTATCAAAATCTACTCTAAAATACGGATCAGGAGCGACCTTGCTTACGCTAACATTTATTATATGTAAACGTGTCTGTTTCAGTAGTAAGATGGAATATGATTTATCAGCCGCCACTTCATTCTGCTACTTTGTAACCACATTATACTATAAAAGTATGTCAGTAGGAATTCACTTTAGACTGCTATCTATTTCAGCTAGATGGGCTTTTAAAAATGTACTCCTTGAAGCTGTACATTGTGATAATTGTTGAAGGAAGTAAACATAATGATGGAAAAAATGACTCATTGTATCCATGATAATATCAGCGCGTAAGACGTGAATTAGAAATGATTCATGAGAATAGTTTAAATACAAATGTGATAGAGTGATCAATATATATTCTTTGAAAATATTGCCAAACTTAAGTACAACAAAGTGGAAGAAATCAGACACGGTAATAGAGAATCAAGTGAATGTTTATTTACAACGAACATTTTAAAAATCTGACGAGGAATCACGTAAACCTGGAAACTAATGAAGAGAGAACGGTTATTATTGTTTATGATTTAGTTATATTAAACTTGGTGACTATTCACTAATGGACTTCGGGTTTTAAAAAACAAGCAGTATACCTTATCCTTGTTCTACATTCCAGTTTAATGCGACAGTTAAAAAGACATTGTATAAATAATTAAAACAGGTGAAAAGGTATTACACAGAAATTACTTTTTTGCAAACAATGAGGTTTCTTTAAATTTCATGCAACATCTTTCACCTAATGGAATTCTCTTACTGAGCAATAACACGAAGTTAGGTTAACGCGGACCACATTGCAAACAATTACATGTCTTGCTCCTAAATTCAATTTTAAGCCGATAATGCAAACACGTGGTTATTATCTCTCGACAAGGTAAAACTACTGTCTCACCAGTACAGATGGTCCAATTCGACCAGCTGCGTTTCTGCGAAGTCGTGATGTTGCGAAGTAAACAGTGTTTATATTATCATTTCAGTTATATTCTTGAAAACGAGGCCCACTTTAAATTTATAATTCCGTTAAATATTGTAAACACGCAATGCTTTTACTGTTTTATTACCGTCTTGATTGGGGTAATGAGAAAAGTTTAGGTCCATCATTCGAGCAATTGGCAATGACCCAAATTGTCTGCTACCGACACTTGCTATTTATATCCAACTTCCAACCTTTTGCTACACTACTTAACATGAAGATCAACTCTCAAACTGGCACGAATACGTATTTGAAATTTTGACCCATTGCTCGTCAGTTTATCAGTTACTGAGAAAATAGTATACTACCAAGCAAAGATATGAACGCATCGATACGTGGCACAGGGGTTTTCACAGATCAGGCAATTATAACAAACAGAACGACATCGTTAGGAAATTCCAAAGAAAGCCACAAGTTACAGAAGGACTGAAACTGAAAAAATTTGGTAACTAATTATATTCTTTCTGGCGAAGAAAGTTTCGGCAAACATAAGTATCGGTCAGCTAAAGAGGCGATTGTACTAACGAACCGTCATACCAGCCACCACTAGGTCATGACATTATCACCATCATCAAGGGCAGATACTCCCCTCCACCTGATGGGGTTGTGTGCTGGCATCTTATCCCATCTATGGGGAGTGCTCATGTTTTAGCGTAGTCATTTGATTGCATAAACTGTGCAAACAAATGAAACAATCGCACAGGTAAGGATATTACTTAAAGATTATGCAATGGGATACATGAATATAGTTTCCCCTCGCAAATATTATTGAGAGTTATATCATACTTGTGTCCGTGTCCATGGAAAGAACAACGAAAGCAACTGATATTCAAAACTATTTAGAGAATATGTTCAAAGAAAAAGGAGGAATACATTGTAAGCACCAATTAGTAAATTACTGAATTCTTGCTTGTAACTGAAAGTGTATATTAGCAGTCCTGATATGCAATTAGTAAAGCTGCTTTTCCTTGAGTGGAGCGCAGCGAATCGGGGATGACATAATTAGATGTAGTCTGCTAGTATACAGTTAGACAACATTGTACAGACAAAGTTCTTACTTTATTTCTTTTACATTGTTAGAACTAAGGCCCGTTGATTTAAGCATAATGTAGGTTCACGTTTCAAAACTCGCCTGAGGTAAACAATCGTTATTCTACATAAAAGAACTTGAACATTGTGTACCAGGAAAAACAGCAGATGATAAAGTGAACGTCGTTCATGGTTTTCGCTAAACTATTGCAAACAAAAACGTATTTCCACTGAGCCCATAAAATAATGGCTTGAGTGTATATATACAACCCTGACGTAACAGAATTAAAAACAAACTATGTAAAACAAGTTACACGAATATTGAACATTTCAAACAAAATATATCCAAACAAATGTTTCGATGTTTAACGCGCCTTTGCCTGAATTTACAACCTCTTAATTTTCAAACAGGAATAACACCAAACACGAATAATTAAGACGAATATTAACAAAATGGTAGAGAAACAAAGTTAACTGAAATAAAAATGGAATATATTTCATACCAGATCTGAATAGGTAATGAGCGAAAGTACACGACTGAAGCTTGCCATGACGAATATTAGCACGCAGATATGCATCAACTATTCGGAGGAAACTCCTAAATTTCCTAGAATAGATTAAGATTTATTGAATTTATGCACGAAGAACATATATTATTTTTGAATGGAATCGAAGTTAACTACATCAAGTTATCAAATACATTGACCACCAAAATATGATTTTGGTTAGGGACAATCATTACTTTTGTAGCTGTCCTGTACAATTGGAAGATACCTTTAAAATACAGCTAGATAGATACATTATTTGGTAGCTATCTTGTAAATGTACAGGATCTGAAAATGATTTTGACATTGGATTGAAGGGAGAGTGTATAGAATAGCTAGATAAAGCGCTGACAAAATTCACATAAACTCTTAAAAACACAGTAGTACTAACACAATCTGTAAATTTAAAGACTTGATATAGAACTCATGACAGACTATCGCTGAATGTTTGATAAAATGACCAAAATACTGCATAAAAACAAGATTTAAAACCCAAACATACGGAGAGTAGGAAAGTTACATATGGAATTTAGATGGACAACTGATAAGCAAACATTACGACAAACAAACCGCTGTCATTGGGGATGTCTTACATGTATAAAAACAATTGTCAACGGGTTGCTGATAACAAATTTGACAGACATAAACTATGTTCGAAATATCAGACGAATATGATATTCTCTGCATTATAGAAGAAGATATGGAGAAAACCGTACATATACTTGTTATTCCTATCGAAAATGATGCATTTCCCTTCCAGAAGAAGTTGATTGTTAATAGGGTATGAAGCCAACTGTAACCATAATAGTGCAACTCCAACGA
This sequence comes from Megalonaias nervosa, assembly GCA_016617855.1. Classification (NCBI taxonomy): domain Eukaryota; kingdom Metazoa; phylum Mollusca; class Bivalvia; order Unionida; family Unionidae; genus Megalonaias; species Megalonaias nervosa. The sequence continues at coordinate 17,629 of JAECUM010052726.1, forward strand.
ATATTTGAAATAATAAATACAAAATGACTCCACTAAATATGTTTAAGATATAAATAACTAATTCTCAGGCAAACATTCCTGATGTAACAAGATAACCGAGTTGGACTTTCGGATCAATAACAGAACACTGTTGATGGTGATAGAAATACAAATGTTTATTCATGTATCACTTAAATGACAAAAGAAATATGATTGATACGTGCATGTATGGATCCAAAAATTGTCAAATTAGCATAATCCGCACAAACCAAAGAATGCAATAAATATAAATACAAATAAATGATCATACACAGTACAAGGACAAAGGTTAACTATTCACGGTAATATCACAAAAAGAATGAGTTTTACTAAATAGTAAAAATGATCTATTCAATCGAATAGTGAAAACTGCGATATTTTACTCAAATAGTAAAATGATAAGACAAATATCATACAAAATATCTAAACACGCCCAAAACACTGGGTATAACAAAACCCAAAATTAGCCCACGGCTAAAAGATTACATGCATGGAATAACAAAACACTCCGTCAATATCACACTTGGGCTACCAGTCACACCGGTCAATCAAGTTATCAGCAATATAGGTAGTCACCGACCACCATTCAATTCCTTGGTCAACCAAGGAACCAGCGCCCATCAATTCGGTCAGCATCGCCCGATCACCTGCTACTCGACCAGCAACACTTCACTCGGCTCCACTGCCACCATGGCCCAGCCACACGGCAGTCATGGTCAACTTCCATGGTCAGCTCCACAGCTGGCACCACGTCGACAACGATCACCATGGATCACCCTGGTCACCTGAAAATACATCTAATACCGTGTACTATTCATGACACGGGGATATAGGATGAAATGTAATGACGTTATATACAGTAAGTTACACAAATTACATTATCGGTACAATATTACGAGACAATAAACAGGTTCAGAAGTGAACCCGTATCCGATAAAATTCTTATGGTACTAAACGTTTCTTAATAAAATGCAACCCTATATTGCTAATATAAATATGTCACAAACAAGAATAGAAAATATTTCTGTTATACCACGCAAGCCAAAGCTACATAGAAAATGTACAAAAATAAACGTGGTGGTACAATAGCTGTAACTTACAATATACAAAGGAAATAATATACATAAGAATTATATAAATTACATACCTCTACAGCTGAAGACGTGCAAGTAAACTGCTTACTACATTCCGTAATGTGTAGGTATCACCTTATGGCGAGGCATTTATATAGAGACGATGTAGCCGTGCTAGATGTAAATCGTTTTTTTTTCCATCGAGAGCACTTCGCACGTGCGGCAGGGATAAACCGAACTCTCTATTTCGAAATAATGTACAACATACATAAATCACCCTCGGGTATGGTTGTACACAAAAAACGAAACCCGAGTACATGCATTTAGCACATAGAAGGATTTATACAATTCCGTGACACCTTAGAACGAGAACGATACTAATTTGCAGACTATTCTATTTGTCAGCAACTACTTGCTACCTGAACTCAAATCCCATGAAATTCGTCGACGAGAATTATTCTTTAGCTTCCAAGGTCAAAATGCCACAAAAATAATACCATGTACAAGCCCGTTATCTTGAAGCTATATAATGTGTTTAAAAATGACCGTTACAATCTATTATCATAAAGATTAACAAACATTATATAAATATACATAACACATGTAAAGCACCTATGTACAGGAATCTGCAATCACAAAAGACTTTAAACTCGAAATAGCTAAAGACTTTTTACTTAACTAAACTTAAATTTGCCGGTAAATGAATTTAGCTATCGTGAGATTTACGGCACTAGTGCAGATGAAGTAGCATTGCAAATAAATGACAAGTGACTTTACGTTGATAAGATAAATGTATATCCTGACAGAGCCTAATGACTATATAATCAAAGGGAAACTTTGAACGCGTCAAAGTTTGTTTCGTTTGTATCAGTTGAGAGTTTACGAATATTATCTTCTCTTTCCATCTAGTATAGCACAATTCTCCTCAAACACGCTTTACATTGTTTTTCGTCTTATTTACTCTAAACAAAACTTAAACACTTGCATTCTCTCAGTAATCACTGTTTACAGTTTCGCATTTACCACCATTACTCTAGCAAAGAACCTAATATTCTATTCAATAGATAAACAATCAAAAGAAGTAGTTTTATGGACAAATTAGATGCAAAAAATTTAGCAGGTACACGAAGCTGTTCTGCTTTCATTATAAGAGATGAATTTCTGTATGGATTAATATACTTAGAGACATTGGAGAAACGTTGGAGACTGTATCACGTCAAACTGTAGAAAAGCAAACTAAATATCCATAGAAATTACTGATTTAAGAAGGTAACGGCAAATGCTCCTTTAAGAAATACATAAACAAACAATAGACAAGGAAACAGTTTGATGCACAGGTAAGTGAAGATGAACATGTAATATATGATTGCAGTTATAAGGTTATTCACTACACTGGACTAAGGATACTTTAGGGGTTCTTTTTATGCTTCAAAAGTTGTAACTTGTAAAAATATAATCTATATAGTCTGATGTTGAAATGTCTGACAATAAAGTAAGTGTTTGAAAATGTAATGGTACAAATTTCTGTCAATCTATGAAGAGCACATTAATTTGGGCAGGTGAACAATTAATTCGATTATGGGGACCGGTGCGTGTTAAATCACCATACTGCAACAATTTTTAATGGCTGTCATGTGAGAGAAGTGGTTCTTAATTAAGCTTTCGTTTATTTAACAGTCAAACAGACTGGAAGGAAAAGGTTAACTTCGATCTTGTATCGGAAATCTCAGATTTGAAAATTTCCAGAATCAGTTATTTGGAAATCTAGAGGTCAGGTAGACTACAATTTTGGCTCCTAGTTATAAAAGGCGGGATGTATATTTAATCCGAATTGGTTACGCTAAATAAGGGGCGTCGTTCCCACACGAATTGTCTTGGTTTTAATATGTCCCATCGCAATATTTAGTCAGTCTACGTTTTTCTGCAAGAGAAAACAAATGGAGGAGACTCCGAGTTTGAATTTAGAAGAAATTCTCTTGTAAAACATTTATCCAAGGGACCGGATGTCTGGAAAGTCGACGAACACAATTTTGGCGGTAGAAGCGAGCAAAGCTTGAAAGCACTAGGTATTTTGCGCCAATCTCATGTAATTCGTTGATGTCAATATAACGATTTGCTTGGTTTATTTGCTTATATTTGCATGAGTTTATTTGTTTAAATTCGTAGATCAATTTTCTTGATATGAATACAACTGTGCGAGTTCATCTATCTGAATCCGTACAATGATCTTCTTTATATAAGTTTGACGAATTGTTTGAATGTGTCGTCTTTATTGTTATAGGAAAATAGGTATTCTAGAATTTCACGCCTTACCTTAGTTGATATGGGTTCGAGAATCCATGTGAATTCACCGACCTTACATGATTTCACGTATGATAAAGACTTCAGTGCGTTTTGACTGAAATTAACGTTGTTAAGCCATGAAGTGAGATTTCATATATGGTAAAGACTTGAATGTGTGTATTGACTGAAATTAACGTAGTTAAGCCATGTAATGAATTTCATTCATTATTTTGTGTAATTGAGAGGAGAACGGAACTGTTATGTCTCGTGTGATGATAATGTGAATCAGGTTGAAATAGCCGTTAGGAAGTATATTAATCTTATGAAACTAGGGTTGTTTATGGTCTGCCATGTTTGGCTTGACCAGATAGCCTTTGGTATCTGTTTGAATTCCGATAGAACGATATCTGGCATAACGAGAGGGGAGTAATGATCTATTCCCAGTAGGATATCTGACAGGAAATTTAGGTTGCTTCTCTGTTTATTTTGAAAGGGGAAAGTAGCTCCACTGAACGTAACCACGACCCACTTATCCAAGTAACTACGTATCACGTACTTACGTATCCACCTATCCACAAAAAGTTCGAGGGCAGAAAGAGGAGAAACAATAGAGAGTTTGGAGAAGAGAAAAGGAAAGTGGAAAGGACCAAGAAGAACAGCCACAGTGACGTTGGAATGAACCGAAAATAGCAGATTATGAAGTTGTACAAGGCAATGACTTCGATTATTCACTCGATCCTATGATGAACCAATTCTATCATTTAAAAATGATCGGATATTTATATAAGTATATTTGTGTTTGAAATTCGGTGAATGGTTTATTTGAAAAAGAAGCGTATCTTCCTAATGTAATGTATTATAACAGTTGTTATGCAATTGATTAAATTGTTGTTTGTTTTCATGTATGGGGGCTCGTTTCATTCTCTTTATATATATCCTCAGATCTCTATCTATTCCACTTATACGTTTCACACTTTATATTAATATTTACTCGATCCGGGCAATAACACCGAAGGAGATCACCCTCTAGATAACGATAACCCAATAAAGCGGACACCTTGTAAGAAGGTACAATTCGTCAATCAATTCCACCTACAAAGCAATCCACTCCCAACATCTCAAAAATACAAACCAAGACAAAAGAGCTGTGGCAGAAAAACTATTGGAAAGTTATGCATGCGTTAGGGCACTTTTAGTTGCAGATGTAAAACAGTTGAAAATAATATGTGATAATATTGAAACTATTATTGAAAAACTCCAGAAGCAAATTGTCATTAAGTGCAAAGCTAAAACAACCGTTTAAACAAATATGGGTAATACTTGCTGCTGTAGCCGATTAAATACCTTTAATTGCTTTGTCTACAGCAGGTTTAGTACAACCTTGGGAATAATGCTGATGGTGGAAAAGTAGCACGTAATCATGTGCGCATAAAGTCGAAAAGGCATACAAATTTTGCTAATTATTGGTTCAGGCCTGTAAAAAGGCAACAGCAGTATTGCCAGGAAATGATAGCCATTGCATTAAGTTGGCTTTAGAAAAAGCAAAAAAGGATCTTTCAGTCCTCATTCTAGCGTTACCCGACCTTATCTTTGCATGTTTAATCAAAGTCGCAGACATAACAATAAAGGCTATAAAATAGCCATAACATATTTCAAAACGTAAAAAATAAGAGCTACTGCAACCATTAATATCAATATATGGAACTTCTTTTATTATTGCTTGGCTTGCTGGGTCTCTAAAACAGACCTGGCTTAAAATACTTTATTGCAATGTCTCACTTTAAGAGCAGAATATCATATCGCATCATGAGTTTGAACAGTAGGACTATCGTCACCTTTTTCGTCTTGACATAA
>JAECUM010052727.1:0-20985 GCA_016617855.1 Megalonaias nervosa
AACACTGTCCGTAAACTGAACCTGTTTAGAATATATACTGATTTCTACTTTACTATTTTTATGCAATAACAATGCATGATGTTTCGCTTAGTATTCACCCCCACCCCCAATAACGTCTGGGTTAACATCATGCAAAAGTTAGGTGGAAACGCCAACATTTATGATGTCCAAACATCAGTAGATATGATTGCCCATAGTTTCTGGATACCTCGTAAGGACAAATTAGCAAAACATATCTGATGTTTGTTATATACATTCAATTTCATTGTTTGTTAGTTAGGTTTTTTACTAAACATTTTTATTTCATTATATTCTAATTAATGTAATACTATATGTTGGACTTAACGTTGTCCAAAATCAAGTCTATTTTCCACTTGGCCTGATTTATTATTTTTTTATTATGTAAACAACTAACATAGCTAACATATTCTCTCTCTACATATATATGGGATAAATATCATGATCATTATAAATAGAAGTAAACATTTTTATTTGGGTCTCGGTCTAGGTTACTGGAATCCTCTACAATTTACCTGGTGTACCTGACATGGTCCAGGTTATATATTATAATTTTAGCTACAGACTTTGTAAGTATAACATTTTATTTTGTAAATGTTAAGAAGTTTTTAGATGGTTATTTTCCATCATTTAATAACTTTTATTTAGAAAATGCTACTTTTGACCTCAGATCAAGTAGAAAACTATATAATCTTGTCACTGGAAAAATTTTCATTTGTTCTTTAAGATCTAGCATAATCAATTTGTATTATTGTTGTGTCTAATAGATCATTTTCACTGGAATTTATTTCTTCAAATTATTCAATTTAAATGATTTTTTTCCCCTCTGGAAATACAGAGTGCTCATAAAAATAATATTCTTGGACAGAGAGATTCACTTGGATTAATAGTCAATTCAAACCACGAATTACATTACTCTGTTTCAACAAAACACTGTTGGTACAACAACACGATACGGGCTGCCACTGGCACATCAACGCCTTTAGTGTTAGACTTACTTTTACTTGCACTAAAGTTTTATTCAAAACCTTTAGTATTAGGACTTGTGTCTGTAATTCAAGGATTATTTTGGGATTTAGTTCGCAATACCGTGAGTTATTTTTCATATTTTCACTTTGTATTCTAGGGAAATAAACTATTTGTTGAATTTTACAAAGCCTGTCGTGTTGCTTTTCATTCTTTTCTGTTATTTATTTTAAGAGCATAGACTCGTAACACTTTAAAAAAAGAAATTAATAATGTTGTCGTTGTTGTTGTTTCTGGGTTTAACGCCTTTGGTCAGCGCAAAATAGGCTATACATGGCGGCCGGTATAACAGGTCGAGGAAGAACCCGGGAATAACCCCGACAAGAACCACAGACCCACGGGAAAATACTGGCATGTTTTCTCACATGCCCACTTTGGCCGAGCAGAAACTCAACTCGACACAGAAGTGAGATGGCAGTGATCGGTAAAGGCGAACGCTTATACAAGAATACTGTTCAGTGGAAATGTACCTATTGGTTTGATTTTTTTACGACCTATGTCAACCGGAATATCGTATAACATCAGCTCTAAGTTTATATTGTTTAAGGGTAGGTGCACATTATCCACTACTAAATACAGGAATAATTAGTACATACCGATAGGTGATAAACATTGCTAATGAAAGGACTAATCAGTGCAATTATAAAAGTTTAGAACACTGCTGAATCCACAGCTAAGTAATGCAATTGAACACACTATTAAACACCAGAATAAGTATTTTCAGAACTGTTTTAAAACACTGCTAAAGATATATCAATTTATTACAAGTAAAACAGTTCTTAATACTTCTATATACAGAAATAATATGTACAAGCATGTGTGTGTATGTGTGTGTGCGTGTATGTTTGCGTACTTGTGTGTATGTGTATAAGTATAACCGCAGCCTTTTTCTTAATTTTTTACTACAAGCACACATAAATGCTGTCATATGTAAAGAATAGCTTGTCCCTGACTTTCACAGAGTCAATATATTATTCTCCATGTGTGATAATTTGCATCCTGTCAACCCGATCACGAAGTAGAGTGATAAAGACAGATCGTTTCGTTGATAACCTTTAAAATATGACAATGAGTTAAAAGAGTAGATTATCAATTCAAATATAAACACTAAAGTGCTTCAGATAAAACCATTGCGCTTAGTGGCCACATATAAAAAACAACTATAGACATGCAGACATATATACGGACAGAAAACGTGCAAGGTAGGGAGATTTCTGAATTATTGGTTAGGTGGAGAGAGAGAGAGAGAGAGACAGACAGAGAGAGACAGAGAGAGACAGAGAGAGAGTTTTTCTTCGAAGATAATGTTTGGTCTTTTTTAGAATGGGATATATAATTTACTTTGCTCGTAGGGCCAAATATAGTAAACAACTTTAGACATAAGGACATGTAGACGGACACAAATGTGGAAAGGAGGGAGATTTCTGAATTACTAGTTGGGTGTAGAAAAAGAGGGAGAGAGAAGAGTCTTTTGATATTATCAGGACGTATGTATGTATGTATGTATGTATGTATGTATGTATGTATGTATGATCGTAGGTTGGTATGTTGGCTGGTGCAGTCGATTGGTAGATAGGAAATTATTCCCGCTCTATAACGTTTATTTTTGTACCACTTAAAATGATATGTAATCTATATGTGTGACATTCTCTGCCTTGGTATTATTTCAAAATTAAGCAAAATATATTTTCCTTTGCAAACAAGATTAAACACTTAATATTAGGATCTTGGTGAACATAAACAAAATGCATAAAGTGAATTTACAGTAAATAATAACCACAAATAAATAGATCGAATATGTCAAAGGAGATAGAGAATATATTTTTGAGAAGAGCTTTTGTCTGAATGTTTTATTTTATCATAAAATAATAAAGTTGATTTTTAAAAGCCTGCAAAACGTTTCTTTTTAAAAGAGCATTCCGTATACTTTTAATTTAAATACTTTGAGTAATATTTATTTAAAGCAGAATGCCTCGCTTAAAAACAAAGTGTTAATACAACTTAAACTGTTTTATTACCAGACTCTTTGGTTCCAAAAAGTAAAAATCCTAGTAATTTTAGAATATACGGTGTGACCTCGTTATAAGCCTGCCCTTGTAACCAAACGTATTACCTGATATATCGAGGGTGGTGTTAATAGTTATAATGCCAGTGTTTTTCAGTACATTACAAATGGACTGGCATAATAAAAACAACAAAAAAGAGAAGGATACAATAACTTTTTAAACTTTATAAAAAGGAAAGTTGTAGAAAAAATGCATGTTAAAGTATGTGTGTGTGATTTGGATTTTTAACGTAGCTCTTACAATTTTTCAGTCATATCGCTACAATGTCTGCAGTGTGGCAGTTTATAGTGATGTCTAGCACTAGGGCATCATGCCGCAGACATGTAACATCATGTCCCTACCAGTCACATTTTCCCGACACCAGGCCGACCAGTCATAAAACTAACCTCTTAATGCTGAGCGCCAAGCGAGACAGTTGCTAGTACTACTTTTATAAGTCTCCGGTATGACTCGGCTGGAGTTCGAACCCGCTACCTCCCGCATCCGAGGTGAACGGTCTGACCACTTGTGCATAGAGCTGAAATCAGATATTTTCTGCTTGAATCATGTTTCAGTTCCAGTTCTCAATCAATTCACGTCACGTACAGTACATGTAACTGAGTCTTTGATCAATTCACTTCACGTACAGTACATGTAACTCCGTCTTTGATAAATTCACGTCATGTACAGTACATGTAACTCCGTCTTTGATCAATTCACGTCACGTACAGTACATGTAACTCAGTCTTTGACTATTTAAGAAAGGTGTCACGGCTTAGCACCGTATAAGCATGACTGATTCTTTAAAATTACCTTTAAAGATCTTTTAGCTTTGGAAAAGAAATAGCCCTGCGGTATATCCATATAATAAACGCATGAAAATGGAAACAAAACATAGAAATTTAGCACAGAACCTTGACCCCCCCCCCAAAAAAAAAGAAACGACTGTTAGATCGCATTTTCCGAGCTTGCTGTTCTGCAGATATGCGTAATTTAAATCAGAGGAGGTCTAGAAAAGAGCAATGTTTTCATTTCAAAGGTCTTCAAATATCGTTCAGTTTAAACTAATGAGTAGTTACTTATGAAATATAACGAAAACCTTTGTAGCGAGATTGTGGTGTCCGGACTAAAAGGAGTATTGCCATCAGACTTAATTTCATGTAGTATGATGCAGTTGTTTGAGATATCGTTAAATCAAATGTAATTGCAAATTGCAACCTTGAAATTGAAAAACAGTATCATAACTATCAGTAAAATTACGGGGATGAAAACTAATATATAACGAATTAGGGAAACAAGAAAAATTAAAACCAAAATGTAAAAAAAAAGAAAATAAACTGCACTAAAATTTAACCATATGTCTCTAACACAGTTATAATATTTTTATTAAATGGATGTCGACAAGATAGCCTTATAAAGATACGTACATGATAGATGTTAAGATGTATAAAAGTTTTCTTTTGGAGTTAGGACAAACGTTCTCTCTCTCTCTCTCTCTCTCTCTCTCTCTCTCTCTCTCTCTTACCAACCATTCAACCAACCAGCCATGTAAATATTAAAAACATCAAATGATACATTTATCCCTTCTTTCAAATAAATTTGATAACACTGGGGAGCAAATTGACAGGATACCATATAATGGACTGCAGGTATTTAAACAGAAACATAGAACATTCTCTATCTCTAAATACGATATTTCAGTCTGCGTACGTGACTTCTTCTATTTCACTGAGGATGAGACATGGGTATAAATAATATTAGCTAAAGGCTTCTTGCGGCTGTGTACAGTCATGTAGATGCAACTCCCGTTTTCCCATGTTGCATATGTTACCGGAACATTTGCGAAATATTAGGTTTTTCCACATAGGTTGTCATATTTTTATCATAATTCAGCAGTCTTTTTCTGCCGACGCAGTGTTCCATTCATAATCATGAGCGAAATACGACACAGTGTAAGCAGCTCTCTGTAGCAGAGTTTGCGATAAGAAATATTGCATGCTCTATCGTCAACAAATCAGCATGACTAGAAGTAATCGGACGGAATAATTTCATTGGCTACCTCACAGTTGTCCTGTTATATGCTTTTCTTACTATGCCAAGGGTGCTTCATTACAATATTTAAAATAAAGTTTAAAAAAAAAAAAGATTTCGTAATTTTGATATCAAGGATCAAGATCTACAGGTATGTTATCCACACTGAAAAGAATTTTAAATTAGACTACAATAGCAGGTATACGTAGACGATGTTTCATTATGCACATAACAGGGTTACTTTCTAGTATGAACAAAGATGAAAGCAACGGAATCCTGTACTTGAGTCCAGGCGCATCATTTGTCGACTAAACCAATCCCCTTCATCCCCATATATGTAAAGAACACGTAAATATCTAGACTTCTTGAATATCTAATTAGGCGTTTTTGAGGTGGAACGTTTTCTCAGTGATAAATTCATGACTCTCAGCCATGTTAAATGTAAAGTATATCCTGACAGATTATGTTTTTCTTGTTTTACGTGTTTACGGAAATGTTATTTGACACGTTGTCTAGTCATTAAAGATAAGAATATAATTGCTTTCACAGAAGAAAATAAACCTGTATTTTTTATCACAGGTATTCTGGATCAATATGTGCGTGACCATGCTATGAACAATAAAAACGCTCAGACGTCTAGATTTAAAAGTGTCTTGTTGTGAGACGATGCTAAAGTTTCACAATTCAGAGCAATCACACACCTTGCGGACAACAATCCTGTTTACATCTTTTGTCCTTCTAGGTTCATGTGCTTGCAAAGATTTTTTTTAAATGTTTGAATGGTGCTACTTTACGGCTATCCTTCCTTCGCTCTCTAAGAAGACAATACATTAATTAAATAAGATAATCTGAGAGTATATACATTAACAATCATGAGCGAAAAGATAAATATGTCTTCCGCAGATCTAGATTCGGCTAAAGTCTCGGTAGCTAGTCAAAGCTACTATCCAAAGGAGATCTATAAATACGACTTATACAACAACAGATTCGTAGCAGGCACCAGCGGACGTGATGCGAGAAACAATACAACCAAGAAAAATCATGAAAGGGGACAACTGAGTACTATGTTGGGACAATATACAGGGGAAAATGACATAAAGGAGGTAATTCCAGATGTTATTTCCAGAAAACAGTATACATATGAATTCAACCTTAATGTAGCTATACTGCAATCCCAGCATACGCAAAGACACGTATCTGAACAAAACAGTTCATTTAAACAAGACTCTTTGATCTCAGTGCTTGACAAATCCTTGACTGTAGTTTCACTTGCGAAACACTGTATCCAAGTGAGGCACAGCGAGTGCTACAAGGATAATCCTAAATGGGTTTTGACCGAAGACCATCCAGTTGCAGATTCTGTACAGGACTATGTGTCGGATTGTCCCATGAACCAGAAGATTGATAGGGAAGTAGTTGTGGATTTTGGAGCCAATAGACACAACCACTGTAACCGAGAAATGCATGACTGTCTGTGGTGTCCATGTATCTTGTACTTCATGTTTCTATTCTGTATTCCCGCCATGCTGCTCATGCATTTTTCGGATTCAGCATTTCAGAAGGGAGAAGATTCAAAGGCTAGGCATTATGCTACCTGTTCCACAGTGTTGTATGTACTCGGTTTGGCGCTTTCGATTGCATTTTATGCTACTATAGTTTTCTTGATTATACATTTCAATAACTTCCAAATATAGTAAATTTTTATGGAAATCCTTTTGCATGTTCAAATGGACATTTCTAAATCAGATCATTTAAGACCTAAATTCTTTTCTTACAAATGCGATTTTATTACAGGTCTTATCTAATAAAGAAAGTAAATACAGGCCTTACTGTCTTACCAAAGAGACACAAACAGAAGTATTGCATGGTTCGATTGAATCGTTAACTTTTTAAATTAAATTTTACATTACTTATCCATGGAGAAATGTTTCCCTTTTGGTGTTATTGTACAACTACAGTACTGTGATCTTAATAACATGCATTTGTGACGATCAACAATAGCTACTGCAAGTAGAATACATTGTAATTAGGTATTTATGAATCAACATGATATTGTAAGTCATTTCTACCATTGTAGATAACTTACAGAAGCAACCGAAATGCAGAATTTTTATTGGATATCATAATTGTAAGCACTATTAGAGGATACCTACTGCATACAGACAAACGGAAAAGCAGACAGAAGACTCTGAACCCTGTGCATACATATGTATCATAATACTATGAGAGGACAAACGACAACTCAACATTTTTATTTTGATTATTCGGAAATCCAAGCGCTAAAATAAATTGTCAACGTTAAATAAATGTCTTTTTCTGTGAAAATATTAAGCCTTGGTTTGAGTGCAATATATTCCAAGGGACATAATTTATATTTTACAATCAATTACATAGAATAAGTTACATTCAATATTGTAAGTATGGATACACCCATGAGCTTTGAGGTGGAATTATTTACTATCCCTTAATAAACACTTGTTCTATAGTATTCATGATATTTGCAGTGTTTCTCATGCTAATTTTTTCTTCATAACTGGCGAGTTATTTCAAGCAAGAATAAAATATACTTACAACGATAAAGAAAATTATTGTTTCCTAATTTTGATCTCACGCAAACAAATGTAACTTCTTAGAACATCAGTAGATTTTTTTTAAATTCTCAAAGACCAATACAGAGAGGACAATCTCCATCAAGGTATGTTGGTGCTAACTACTAACACGAATGACATGATGAAGTTAAATATGATTACATGCCGTATTTATATGTCGCATCGGTTCACTGAATACACATTCACACGTTATTTTCTGATTATATATTACTTTCCCAGTAGGAGATCGATATTTACATCACTTCATTATTTTTTTTTTCAAGCGTGTGAAGCATATTTTAAATGAATGATAAATGTTCAATAATGATTTTACAATTTTCTCAAGGTCAATACCATTTGTTACGTCAAAGGAGTTTAAACTACGTAACAAGAAAAAGCAGAAATCCAACAAGCATCCTATATTCCAAAATATAAATTTATTACTCTAAAATACAAAGTTAAACAAAGTGAAAGAATTAAAATTAACTTACAGTATGTTATGAATTCCTAGAATTTCTTAAATGTGCTATACATTTCATAGTGATCCGGAAACGCTCCAAAAATATTTAGAATGAAAGCTCTAATGTGCTTATGTGCAAGCACAACTGAAGAGTCAGAGAGAGAGAGAGAGAGAGAGAGAGAGAGAGAGAGAGATAGAGAGACAGACAGAGAGAGAGAGTCATAGACACTAAACTTCACCCTTTAGCTTTCATGGATACCTCACTAAGAAACTTGTTGCTCCCTTGAAATCGTCTGTGTGACGTCTTATTTAAGAATTTGTATGTATGAATACCAAACTGACAGTCATCAAATATTATAAAGATGTATGATTGTCATCATGATGCTTCAAAAATGAACGGAGGATTAAACAAGCAGGTTGGACTAACTGGTATGGCTGTGAATTGTAGAGAGGTGAGGTATGATTAATTACTGCGTCAAGTATATTTTGTTTTAACTTTTATGAAGTTTCATCAGTACTGAGCTTGATAATCGTGATAATCTACTGCAATTAGGAAAATGTAAACCAGCTCAGTAAGGATAGAGTTCATACCTCTTCCACCATGAATACCCATCAGTTTAGGTGATTTGTTGAAAGTATTGCCATAAGTATTTGGTTTTCAATATTGGTATATATTGTTACGTATATGTAATTTAATTACTTGTGTGTTAGTTTTTAAATTCTTTTTTATTTTTGTTTCATTACATTTTATTCTAGTGATTATTTTCACGGGATTTGATATTTTTGAAAAAAATATCAGTCTGATTAGAACGTAAAATTATGACTTGAGTACTATTTTTAGCTCACTTTTGTTCATAGCTTTTGTAAACATCAAGTAGAAACGATTGGCTATTACCAAGGTCATGATCTGCTTGCGTGATAGCTCTAATTTGTAAACAACTTTTTTTTTATTGAATCTTATAATAATATTCGCTACGTTCTTTCAAGGCTTACGTGCAAATTGTAATTTTTTTCTTTTCTTATTGCGCTGTTCAAGTTAGAAATCACGTAGCCGTCACGTGAGCCACCATATCATCTAAAATCGAGGCTTAAAACAACCATTTTCTACTAGATCTAGTGAGTCGTATTTTGAACCTTGAGGGCTCAAGAGTTCTTTATTGTTGTTGCCAGACTGTTTTGAAGTTCATTTATTTTTGGGGATTTAATAATTCATTCTCTAGAAAACAAAACAAGTGCTTCATATTTATAAAAGTTCTGGGACAAAGAAATTCAGTGGAAATTTATTCTGGAATTCTAAACGGAAATATTATAAACTGTGATTCAATCGAGGATCTGCTGCCACCAGTACAACGATCTTATCTGACGTCATTGCTTCCATATTGGAATTTCATCGAGATTCGAACCTGATTCAATTAGAACTGTTTAGTGATAGGACTTATATTTTTTCAATTTTAGGATTAATTTTTGGATTATATTCACAAACCGTAAGTCCTATTTCCTATTTTTACAGGGAAATAAATTATTTTGTTAAAATTTACAAAGCTTGTTGGATTCACTCTTTTCTTTTGTTACTTATGTACGAGCCTACACGTAACAATATATATATATATATATATATATATATATATATATATATATATATATATATATATATATATATATCACACTCATCCCTTTAATACAGGTTATTTATGCAGGCAAGCAAATACAATGAAGCAATGATTACAATTGGATTGGATTATATTGAACGGCATTATTTTATTAAATGAATAATTACTGATGATTTCTAGTCAGGGTCACTCGTTCACAATCCCAACTCGAAAACAGTGAATTCATGGCTTGATCTCTAAATGATAAATGAGGCAAATCTTACAGAGAATAACATTTCATTTCCTATAGTATTTGACTTGCGCATGTCTATTTTGTATTGCATAGTTTTGAATTGAATTGCACTCGATGGCATGGTATCATATTTCGATTTGATGAACATACATAGAAGGTGCTTCAATAACACATTCAGCGTGTTACAAAAAGGATATCACATACATATTACAAATATAAAGATTCGGGCTGACACGGAAGAAGCGTGCATCACCACATAGTTAATTATAAATAAGCAAATTACATTATAGTTAATTATGAATATACAAATTACATTATAAGTGCTGATCTATCAAATACAATTTATGATTTATGAATGAGAGGTGATTCTGACAAATATTTTGGTAGCGTACCGATAGGAATTTAAAGTTTTTATCTGAAGCACAACACTCTCTATATACAAATGAACCACGGACCGTGACATCAGGTCATCGAAACTATATGGATTGAAATATATATCCATTTATCCGCCATTCTAAGGCTATCATTTGTCGTCATTATTCTGGCCTCCAAACACTCCCTATTCCGTAACAATTTTATCTGAAGCCGAGTTCCTTGTAGCTGCAAGCTCAAATGTATGTGTCTCTCTCTCTCTGCGTGCGCGCGCGCGCGTGTGTGTGTGTATGAGTATGTTGCGGTACACTGCAATCTATATTACCTTCTCTTTCATAATATGAAAGATCTAACCCTATTTAAATGTGCGATCTGCACCATCATGTTACATCTCATCTGAACTGCGTCGGAATCTTCTACTAAGTTATAGCGTGTTAATATGTCCAATCCAACACATTTTACGACTGTGCTATAACTGTTTTTCAATATAGGACCCTCGCTCTTTGTGTATTGCAAGGACAAATTCGGCAAAAGTTAAGAAACATAAGCACATGTAGCTGACTTAACAGTCCTTTAAGAAACATTGTCGCTTATCACTGACTTACCATTCCTTTGCCGAATTTGACGTAATTGAACTTATTAAACATGCGACTGTTTTGTCTACTCCTTCCTCAAATGTCACAGAACAGTGGAATGCAACCAGTACTCTTCATTTAGATATGTTTATACACACTTGTTCCCGTCTCATCTAAACGTTTGAGAAACAAAAGCCTCCTTATTGATTTACACATTAAATGCCTGAAACACAAACGCGTGTCAGAGCCCAGAAATCTTTGACAGCCGGATATCGCTAAAGAACCCACCACTCTTTTTTCAAGCTGATTTGTCTACAGCAAGCATCAATCTTGTTAAATAGATCTGGCTACACTTTTCGATGAATGAATAAATGTTACAGAAAATGGCGATACTGATAGAGCTGATATTGTAGATAATTCTTTTAATTTTGTGGATTGCACTATTTTAGTTAAATAACTATCTAACAAATAACTGCCTTTGACTATAGTAAAAGAGGTATTTTTATTCAATAATTGACAACCTAAAGCCAAGAGAATAACTCACTGCATTCCATCTGAGTCATTTTTGTTTAGTTGTTATCCCCATACTTTTTACCGTCTCCCATTCCATACTGTATAGCATCTCCCATTTCATTCTGGGTAGTATAACGCTGACCTATTCACCATTGGTAGAACTATTCATAACTCTGAGATATTGCCAAACTGAAGACAACCTTTGTTTATAATTATTGAATTCTAATAACACCCTAATGAACCAACTAAATATTTGCATGAACATTGATAGTCTAAAACAAGTGACTCGTAAACCGGATATTGCCTTATCTATCAAAAGTATGCAGCCGTTAAAAGTTTCCTGCTAAAAACGTCAAAGGATATGTGTAGATGAAAATCATCATTACAATGATAGCATTCATCAATATTGTTGAAAATATCAACTATAAGTAAAGCATATAACTTCACAGCCCCAACTCATTCTCAAGCAGCTTTTCGATAAGGTTTACATTCAGTTTCTTATTGACGATCTCTGGATCATTTGGACTAATACTAATCTAAATTGAACATATAAACAAAACTCCATAGAACACGTAGCCAGAGATTGATTTTAATCGCCGACTTCACAACCCGTTCTAAGTTTCTGGAAATTTTATTGGATATCACTTCACAATATTGTTAAAAGTCTATTTTAGGCTACAAAGTCATACAGTTGCATTGCTACCATGACGCTTTACCCTCTTACCATATTTCGAACATTCACATACCATTCTCCATTAAAGACATTGGCTTTCTTTACATCTAAATTTTGTTCAAATCTAGGTTACGGTGTATAATCCTACTTGGTGGGCACGTTTTGGGACATAATTATTTTCGACATTCATTTATATTCATTGCTATAAAATACGTGATGATAATCTGTACTGAAATTTATAACATCATACCTTTCGCATACATAGCATTCATAGACTTATCGCTAAAACGCATTTATTTGTCATAAAAAGATATTATTATGTCTTCAGTTATCCATTACCTAGTGCGTTTATGCTTTCATGCCTATGTTTGTATTGTCTGTTTGTAACTATAGAGGAATTTTTAAACTGAGTGTTCTTTTTCCTGGTCTGTATAGTCGCATGTTATATAACTACATTTTGTGTTCATATTTATTTATTTGTAAGTATGTGCTCTGTACATATTCACAAATGTTTCCCTGCTTGTTCATAAGCTTCGTGGCCTACATCCAAGAATATGCCTGTTATCAAACGTATGGGTTATATATATATATATATATATATATATATATATATATATATATATATATATATATATATATATATATATATATATATATATATATAGTAACCGCCGAGCTAGGTCCTAATAATATTAGTACCAATAATATTACATTGGAGTGTGACGTCAGGGATAAGTATGCTTCTTACCAGCTGACTAAGGAGGGGAGAATAGAATAAACTCGAACTCTTGATTTATTTTCAACCATAGCACAAGAACGCGAAGTTTTCCAGGAGCAGATATTGGAAGTGATCATGATTTATTAATGACAACGTTTCGCCTCCACCTGAAAATGATCAAAAAGCCTAAGCAACCAAGAATCAGATTTGACCTTGAAAAATTGAAAGATCCAAAAGTCGCAGAAGCCTTCCAAGCCATGACAGGTGGTAAATTTGAACCTTTGATAACCCTGGACAGCCAAGACACAAACCTAGAGTCATTAACAACAACATTCAAAACAGCTGTGACTAGCACAGCTAGCGAGATCATTGGCAAATATCGTCGAACGAAGAAACCTTGGGTCACAAGAGATGTCCTTGAACTATGTGACAGAAGAAGAGAACTGAAAAAGGGAAAA
Organism: Megalonaias nervosa; assembly: GCA_016617855.1. Lineage (NCBI taxonomy): Eukaryota > Metazoa > Mollusca > Bivalvia > Unionida > Unionidae > Megalonaias > Megalonaias nervosa. The sequence continues at coordinate 13,320 of JAECUM010052727.1, forward strand.
GAGATCAATAAGGAGTTAGAAAATACAGAGAGACAACATGATTAGGAAAAGCATGAGAAAGGCAAAGGAATCCAGGATAGAAAGACAATACTGCAAATTCAAAGACAGTCTCAGTAGAAATGACAGCAAAATGGCATATCAACTGCTGAAAGATCTCACAACCCATAAACAAGGGAAAGCTATCACCATCCAAGACAAATCAGGAATATGCCTCACAGAAGATCAAGAGATCCTCAAGCGATGGACAGAATACTGTTCAGAACTGTACAATTATAAGAACCAATGAGATCCAGCAGTACTAAATTGCCCTCAAGCAGAAGGAATTGATGACAATCCTATTTTCTTCGTGACGAAGTATAAATTGCAGTTAAGTCCCTAAAGAAAGGAACGTCAGCCGGGGTTGACAACATACCAGCAGAGCTCATTCAAGCAGGAGGAGAAGAGATAGTCACAGTCCTAACAACAATCTGCAACAAGATATGGCAGACAAGAGTATGGCAGAGGTCATTTCTGAAGAGCAGGCAGATTCCGAGCAGGAAGGAGCACCAAAGAAGAAATCTTCAATATCAGAAACCTTCAGCATCAGCATAATCTATACCACGTCTTTATAGATTTCAAAAAAGCCATTAATAGGGTATGGCATGCGGCCTTATGGGCAACTATGAGAAAGTATAACATCAGCTCAAACCTGGTGCAGGTTGTTGAGCACCTCTATGACAAAGCCACCAGTGCCATCCTCATCGATGGCAGCAGAGGAGATTGGTTTCAAATAACAGCTGGTATCAGACAGGAATATATACTGTCACCTACACTCTTAAACATTTTCCTGGAAAGGATCATGAAGGATGCCTTGCATGACCATAATGGTACTGTCAGCATCGGAGGAAGAACAATCACCATCCTTCGCCTCGCAGATGATATTGATGGCTTAGCAGGAGATGAAGAAGTACTGGCAGACTTGGATGAGCACCTCGATACAACCTCCACAGCATACGGTATGGAGATTAGCGCCGAAAAACCAAACTGATGACAAACAACACCAAGGGCATCAGTACATAAATAAGGATCAGTGGGCAGAAGCTCGAAAGAGTCACAAGCTTCAAGTATTTTGGATGAATCATTACAGACGAGGGCTCCAAACCAGAAGTACTTTGTAGGGTTGTCCATACAATAAAAAGGTTAAGACCAATATGGAAGATAACCAACATCGGTCTTGGTTGCAAAATAAAGCTGATGATTGTCATATCCATCATTCTGTATCCTTGTGAAACATGGACGCTCAATCAGATCTACAAAGAAGGATTTAAACCTTCGAAATTAGACGCTAACGCAAGATCTGGGGCATCTCATATTTTGACCATGTAACCATCATAGAGGTCCACAGAAGGATCCAACTAGCCATCGGACCCTAGGTAGATCTCTTGACCACTGTAAAAAAGCGCAAACTGTAGTGTTGCGGTGATGTCTCAAGATTATCTGGACTGGTAAAAACAATCTTGCAAGGTACAGTGCGAGGATGCAGAAGAAGAGGCAGACAGAAAAATAGGTGGGAAGATAACATTCAGGTGTGGACAGGCATGGGATTTGGAGATTCCCAAAGGGGAGTAGAGAACACAGAAAGATGGAGAGATTTGGTTGTAAAGTCAACTGTGGTGCCTCAACGACCTCTTGGGTAAAGGGATGGATGATGATGATGATGATAGCACAAGATGATTAATTTATTAAGAAGCATTGAATAAAGCTGCATTTCATAACCATGACAGTCTTGTTGTTTGTTTACAACGACATAATATTGTCCTCAGAATTCTTTATATGACAATCTCACACAAGGTCAGGGTAGATATTAGCACCATACTATTAATTCTTTGCATTATTACCTATTTTATTGAATGAAAATTATATAAGATTTACTACGTTTGGATTCAGTTGCAATAAAGTTTACTACAGAGAGAAAATATGACTTGATTGTAATACGTGAAATGTAAATTCTGCAAGGAAAACACTTGCTTGAATTTACAATTCAATTATAGCATACTTATTTCAACTGAATTGATATAAATGGAAATACACTGGCTGTCAGATCGGTAACGAAAACAATCACAATGACTTAGACAACTAGCAAATTAAAAAATAGAAACACAAATAAATTATGTTTTGTTTTTTTATAGATTGCTAGATTAATCAAGTGTTGTTCAATTGAATTTAGAATGACAAATCGGTGAGAAAAACGCTCACAATGACTCGGACATTATATTTCCCTTAAAACATTTTTGTACCTATAATTTAAGAAAAGGAATAATATATTTGCAGTGTAAGGAAATTTCACTTGTATGCATTTAGCTTCATAAAAATAATTAAATAAAAAAAAATTAATACATCATTAAATAAAATTTTGGTATGTGAGGAAAACACTCACTTAACCATATAACTGAATTCTTACAACAAATGATATAAGAAAATGTAGTTGTAAAATAAATTAAAAATGAATAGAATTCATATAATTTAGAAGAGACAAAGGAATTAAAATCAAATTCCTTAAATAAATATTGCTTTGTGCTTAAATAAACTTTAAACAAAAACGTACTGTCTGAAATACTGCCTAAAGTTACAGAACTTTATAATACACTAAACAAAACAAAAATTAAAAAAAAAATTAATAGAACTCACAATAACTGTGATGTTATTAGTTTGATTGCTGTTTGGTGACTGACTCCAAGCAGTCCACAACGTATTGTATACTTTTGACAAAACCAACAACCAAAAGGGCCCACAAAACCCACACAGCCATCAAAACTCACAAAATCCACAACGCCTACAAAATCCACAGTTCTAACAAAACCCACAATCAACAGAGCCCATAAAACCCACAGTTTCTTTGGGAATATTCAAATGATCATGAATCTAGTATTGCATGTGTATTTTTTGTCAATTATCACAATAATTATAGAAATTACCAACTCGTATTTTACACATGCATTGCGATTGTATTGCCCCAAGAAAACAAATCAGTTTTGTATTTCGGGGCACATACCGTGTTATGCTGTAGTTAATAGCAATGGATCGGAAACTTATTATCCACTCTTACAATATTACCGAGGTAAACCGCACAACAGGGAAGTTAATATGTGACTGTACGAAAGAAATAAAGAAGACAAAACCAAACTTAAATGCAATGGTGTATACAAATTAAACAACAGGGGCTATAAACACATTGAATAAGTATCGGTACAGTCTTAAACGGTTAACCAGAAATACTCAATCAAATTATCAAGGATACCAGCCGGCGGCTTTGATGCTCCCTATTTTCGCTAACTCTAAACATGCAAACTATACCAGCTAAAACTTAACCTACGAAGTAAGCTAAACAGAGGATATTAAAATATTAATGTCAACTCATTTGAGTGATATACTGGTAAGGCACTGATTTAAAAAAAGAGACTCAATGGGGGGAGGCTTGCATGAATAGTGTTTCCCGTATACATGCATGTATATTGTACTCAATAAATCCAGGTTATTATATATATATATATATATATATATATATATATATATATATATATATATAATATGTATAGTATGTATGCTGTATCAATGATATACCACGAGATGTATAAATTTTTCATTAAAAGGAAACGAAGCTTGCTGAGTTTCCTTTTAATGAAACAATTATACAACGAGTGGTATATCATTGATACAGCGTATATACTGTACATATATTTTATTTATATCACATACAAATACATATATTTGCCCTTTGAACGGAGTTCAGATTTATTACAAGCAGCTGTGTATTGATCTAGTGAATGAACTCCTCATATCCCCGAATGGGTCTGCTACAAAATGTAGTTCTATGCATTTAGTGGCTATTTACAGTCACCTCTGCATATTGATAAGTTGATTGTTTTCTTTTCTTGGTTTCTATTTCTCTCCACACTGATTATATCAATATAATACACACTTATGATTTAAACATGAAAGATGGTTTTAATGATAAAAGTACAGTAGAGCACTATTTACACTAGGATACCTACGTCATTCACATGAATGCCGTTCATATACCGGCGCATAGAAATTAATGTGGAATAGAAACTAAGCCAACTGACGAACCAACAAGAGGTAATTAAAATATTTTAATATATTTACAGTTGATCTAAGTCATTATTCTGTTTTAGCAACAGTACAACCGACCATAACCCCTCTCTCTCTCTCTCTCTCTCTCTCTCTCTCTCTCTCTCTCATCCTTTGGTCGGTTTGACTTAACTTTTACCATCATTCATAAGTCCAGAGATATCGTGGGATGACAGAAAATAAAATCTTCTACGTTCGTCAATTCATAGATTTTAGCCCGTATATTGCTACTATGAGAGAGAGAGAGAGAGAGAGAGAGAGAGAGAGAGAGAGAGAGAGAGATTTAAAAATATAAATATACCCATAGGTTCTAATTATTCAGCTGCTCTTTGTCACATTAAAGATTAAAAAAAACTTTACAGAATTTTTGAAATATGAATGTAGTGACGCATGATTCCGATTAATTACGTTAGCTGCTCTTTGCAACATAAAAGTAGTTTAGTGAATTATGTAGGATCAGAGAGAGAGAGAGAGAGAGAGAGAGAGAGAGAGGCCTTTGGACATTTTCATATTTAAATAATAATAATCGATTTTTTAGAACATTATGGTATGTTTAAGAAAAAACAAACAAAAAACATAACATTAAATATATCACAGTATGTGTACCACGTAACTGAGGAATTTATTGGTTTGCAACATTGTATCATTGATAAACACTAGATAAATCCCAGGGAAAGTGCACACGTATCGTTAGGACGAACCATATTCTTTTAGGTTACTTGATGTAATTTCTATTTCAAGGTTTTAATCCAGCCCAAATTCCTTTTCTCTCTCATTCCACATTTCTGCGCAGTTTGTCCATTATGCATGAGAAGGGAGGGGAGAACAGAAAGCAGAAAGGATTGTGATGAAAATGTGTACCATATTAAATTAATTTAGAAAACGGGGATTATTGATACTTTTCATCGTTATTTTTCATACGTCACTAGTGACTAATGTGTCTAAATTGATCATTCGCGAGAATGTTTATATATGCGTATTATTGCGCCATGGGCGGATCACAATTTGATATACCAATAGTATTGGTATATCAAATAGCTTTATACCAACACTTTAAATGCATGTTATTTTTTAATGTTGTTGTTGTTGTTGTTGTGGAGCTTAACGCCATTTTTCAGCACACGATAGGCCATACATGGTGGCCAGTATTAACGGTGGAGGAAGAAACCGGGAAATCCGCGGAAAGAACCACCGACCCACGAGAAGCTACTGGCAAGCTTTCTCACACATCCACATTCGCCGAATCCTAGACTCGAACCCACGCAGACAGAGGTGAGATGGCAGTGATCCGTAACGGAGAGCGCTTTAGACCACACGGCCACTCGGGGCCCCCTATTTTTTGATGTATGTGGTATATATATAGCAACAACATATATATATATATATATATATATATATATATATATATATATATATATATATATATATATATATATATATATATATTGATATCTGTACATTCACTCCCGGGACTTCCTCTTATAGTGTTGTCGACTTGAACATTCCGCCAATACATCAAATATTGTGTTTCTTCCCTTTGTTGATCACTTTGTCTGTTTAATCTACATTAAGCAGTTGAAAGAGACTGGATTCTTCAATATCAAAACTCGCTAAACGAAACTGGTTTCTACCATGGATCAGACTCAACAGCAAAAATACATCAACACCTCCGTAGCAAAAGTATATCAAGGTGCATACAAATTGTTCTTGTTCTTATTACGTGAAATATCAAACAACACGTGATCTCCTTAGCTTGATAGCTTACTATATAGCCTTAATAAGGGGCAAATAAAGGATTAAGTTTGAAGACTGAAATTAGAAGAAAAAAAGTTTTGAGAAATTTACCAGTAACAATAAATTGTTTATGTTGTACGTATTTCCAGGATTTCGAGGAAAGTCTTAAAACCCACTGTTTTAAAGAGTCTTCTGAAAGTTCCTGCAAAACTGTGCCCACAACGGATCATATAGGATCGACATTTTTAACTTCATCAGTACCCTTGTATGTGAAATAGACGCTAATCCTAAGAAACTAAAATTAGTTTTTAAACACGGAAAACGCCTGTATTCAGATTTCGATGGATTAATTACGGCTGTCGTTACCAAAGCACGCCATGGGACCAGACATTACTCACCCAGCCATGAAAGACTGATCAAGATATTAAATTGAAATCGAACAAAATCAGCTTCACTGTAATGGAAACGGTACAAATTATGGAAATAAATGTGTAATTTCTAGAATCTACAATGAATGGAGAAATCTTGACTATAAATGATGATAAATTCCATTTAGATACGATCTGGTTTTGATACATTTCAAAACTCATTCATAGCATCGACATTCTAAAACATAAAGGTTGAACGCGCAACTTTAAATTTATCTCACAATGTTCAGGAGAATGTTAAGTCTAAACAAGTTACAAACTTTAAAATTAGGATACCATGGATGTAAGAGACTGCAGGGGTCCGATCTGCAAAAGCAAGATCCTATGGTAAAAAATGTGGAAACTGATTGAAATAATTTGCCACCGAACAAAACCGCCGTTTAGCGACCTCTTATTTTGTACGTACTTATACAACATTTTAAATAATAATATTAAGAAAGCTAATGAACCAAATGTGGTTTTGTATAGTCTCCTTACGAAATTTCAACAAGATAATAATTGAGCAGTAGTAAAACAGCGAAAACGAGACACACAATGTTGAAATAAGATGCCATGTAATGAAATAACAATATTGAACTAGGATATCAGATAATGTAATAACACTATCGAAATGTAATAACTCTTTAGAAAACTTATGCCTAATAGCGAAATGGCATTTAATCTAATAATATTATGATGGAAACACATCACAAAACGTCAGACTATATTGTTTATATGTTGCTCTTTTTTTGTTTTCTTTTTTTTTTTTTTTGTTTTGATTAGCGGTATTCAATTACTTGACAAAAGATTAGTCAATATGAGAGACGATTTCACCTATAAAACTACTACTAGAATGTAATACTCTGAATCGGTGTTCATGATAAATAAACGGGTTCGAGTTTATTGAAGCAAGACTTGAACATTTCAGAAAATATAATTCGAGGTGTGACTTAATTTAGTTCTCTGGATTTTATTTCTTCGAAATCGGACATTATTATTATTAAAGAAACTTAAACAGAATTTTGAATACGAATCATCTTACGTTCACTTGCAATTTCACTACTTGCAGGTTTGGATTCAGCCTCCAGAACTCGACGCTAATATGTATACAGAAGTTGAGGAAAGTCAACTATATGATCAGATTTCAGAGGAAAACAGTGGTAATATACGATTAAAAGACTACGGTGAATAATACGTGAATATGTCTAAGTCTCGTAAAATTTTGCCCTTCCATCATTTAGACAGGTATTACACAGAGAAAGTAAAAGAAATAATTCCAAATTATAGTATTCCTTTTTATAATTCTGAACTCGCGTTAGGAAAGGTTATTGTAAACTTTTGCGTAATATTATAAGATATCTCTCTCTCTCTCTCTCTCTCTCTCTCTCTCTCTCTCT
>JAECUM010052728.1:0-16776 GCA_016617855.1 Megalonaias nervosa
GTTATCACATGCAATGCGTTAGAAACGGGAGTCTAGGACCAAAACCGTGTATGCGGTGTGGTGTTGGAGTGCGAGGAAAGACTCACCTGTGTGCGCAATGTGGTGGTAAAAAATACAGAGAGTTGAAACGATATTACGATAAAAAATATAACGCTGAATCTATTATAAAGCGCGAAGATTATCTGGCTAGATTTTGAAAACAATGATTGAAACAAATAGTATATAGTATATAAATGGAGCAAAATGAGTTTGTGTCACATCCAATCGTCACCAATTATGAAGCGTCACGCGATGGTATTATCAGGAATTGCAGACTGAAAAAACCAGTCGGTAGTGTTACCAATACTGGTTATGTTTCATTTAATACCAAAGGAAATAAACATTATTTATCACATAGATTTGTGATCGAGTGTTATTTTGGACTGATCAAAGATGGGTATGTGGTGGATCACATCAACGGCAATAAACTTGACAACTCACTTGGAAATCTACGTATTATCACGCAGAGTGAAAACTGTAAGTTTGGGAAAACGGGTCCCGCAAGATATACTGTAAAAGCTGTTAAATCCGTGAATGCAGAATCTGGAGAAGAAATTATGTTCAAGTCAATTTATTCCGCTAGTAAATACTTTAATATAGCATCTAGCTCAGTGAAATACGTGGCAGACGGGGTTACAAGATCTACTTTTTCTTTCAAATTTGGGCAGAATATTATTTTCCAGTACTTGGTATCAGATGATCAAGCGAGACTGATGCAAGCATAAAACTTAGTCAGTATTGCAGTTATCCGCACTTATGTTAGGAACATAATAGTACATGATATTATTTAGCTTGCAATCTGCATATCATTCAGAAAATATTATAAGATCTTAAGATGGTTCTCCAGAAGAGGGTTAAGCAAAAGATACATAAACTGTATTCGATGGCACAAAACATTCTTTACTTAATCAGATTTAACTATTTTTTATAAAGTTTTTATTTTGTTCGATTTTTTATCAAATTTCTCGTTTTTTACGCTATTTTGTTGATTTTTTCAGGCATTTTAGTCGATTTTATCATTGTTTTTCGTTGAGTTTGCTCGTTTTCGTTGGGTGAAATCCCCAGGAAGGTTAACGGGAAATAACATTAGGTTTTAAATTTGTTGATCAAATACTGGTTCTTTCCGGATTTTTATCGTAATTCGCTAGCAAAATGATCATAAAAATCTACACAATACGAGCAAAAGAACTGGAAAAAACCAGTATTTGATCAACAAATTTAAAACCTAATGTTATTTCCCGTTAACCTTCCTGGGGTTTTGACCTAACGAAAACGAGGAAATCTAACGAAAAACTTTGCACAACAAGCACGGGCAATATTATATATGTTTTGTACTTGTCTATGATACTTGATACCTACTGAAACATAATGGTTGGTTCTTTGATACAATATATAAAATATACTTGTCAATATCCATGTGTGTAGGTTGCATTATATATATACTAGGCAGAATATGTTAGTTTTCCCAAGGATTTTGTTTAGCTATTACCACAGTCAATGGTCCATCATTATCGCTGTGATTTTCACTCGTATTGTCACAATGCTCTCTTAACTGTCTTATACGAAAGTTCATAATTTTTTTCTGTTCGTATTCATGAGATAATTCTAGCTTGATTTTGTCAATAGCGTTTGAGAGAGGCACAAACAACTTTACCTGATCATCAGTGACAGTTGCCAGTGACTTTAACATTCCTTGCTGGATAACTTTCATGAATTTATAATCAGCAGATAGCGTGAATCTGTTCTCGTTCTTTCGTTGTTGTAATGAGTCAAAATCACATAGAATCTTTTCAGCATTAAGATTGTCAGATACATTGATACCGTTATGTTGTAATTTTTTAATCGCAGAAACAATGACATTGATATTTTCAAAATTCATTATATAATAAATGTATGTTTAATATAAAAATAATATTTTTGGACGGTACTATATTTTTACAAAACATATATCACAACACAACTCCATATGAACTTCTAGCTTGTTATATAACATGCTGGCAAGTTCAGGAGCATTCTGAATTAATCCCCATGTGATCCCCTAAGGTGTCAAACAACATCTTAGTAGGACTAGAGGAAATTCCGAAAGACGAAACACAAACCCCATGTGATCCCCTAAGGTGTCAAACAACATCTTAGTAGGACCAGAGGTCACACATAAACTGATTGATGATTATATATTTACAGATGCTCATGTGATGTTGATTTTTGCGGACGGCACATTTTGACCTATGTGATCCCCCCGGTTGCCTTTTGACATCCGAGCAAGTTCAGAGGTCACATATAAACTGATTGATGAACAATGATTATATATTTTTATGGTCATGTGATGTTGATTTTTGCAGACGGCACATTTTGACCTATGTGATCCCCCCGGTTGCCTTTTGACATCCGAGCAAGTTCAGAGGTCACATATAAACTGATTGATGAACAATGATTATATATTTTTATGGTCATGTGATGTTGATTTTTGCTGACGGCACATTTTGACCTTTGTGAACTCCCCGGTTGCCTTTTGACATCCGAGCAAGTTCAGAGGTCACATATAAACTTAATTAAGGACGATTTATGATTATATACAATGTATACAATGACTATATACAATGAAGATAATGGATATATACAATGAAGGTAATTATGATATATACAATAATTATAATGTATACAATAATGATGATGGCCTTTTCTCTATTTGTAAATATATAAACTAGCACACCCACCCCCAAATATCAAATCCGTAGGGGTGCAAAACTGACACCTACTACGTGTTGACACGTGGGTAGGTATACTAATTTCTATTCACAAATAGACTGGGGCTGGCCAAGGCCCCCAATAGATTATAAATCTTGGCCTAAAATCGCCCCCGCAGACAATTTGCCTTTCACGAGTTTCGAACCACCGACCCCAGGATGATAGTTTCAACGCGCTAGCAATGAGCTATTGGACCTTGTTATAAATATATACTGAAAAAGTTAATATTTGTTTACCAAAAGCACAATAGCCTATTTCCTACAAACTACAGTGTTCTTAACAAAAACCACAGTTTTCTGTGTAAAATGGGACTTTATATTTCTAGTTTCCAAAAAATATAGAAATATATATAATTCTGCATTAACACTGAGTCTATGCCTAAGCCGTTACCAAGGAGATTGATTTAGTCATAGCGTATTCTTAAAATAACTTTACGCGGTAGTAATCGGCCACACAGATACAGGCAATGTTAGCACTAAGATATAGCCGTTATGGAATAATCAATAACAGAGCTAATTATGCAGCCACAGCCTTCTAGACAGAGTAACAAGACAATAGATTTCGATTGCCTGTGTGCACTATGAGAAATCTGTGCGCGGATTTTATGTAAACAAAGAATAAAGTATTATTATTTTGTCAGTTACTGGTTGCCACAATATATAGGGAAAGTTGCCGATTAGCATTGAATGAGACCGCCGGCAAGGTTATATATATATATATATATTGACAAGTATATGCTATGCTGTATTGTATCAAAGAATACGGACCAACCATTATGTTTCAGGTATCATAGACAAGCACTATGCATCCGGATATTTTTTTTTTGTTATGATAACGCTCTATGAGCGTACATACAGATTTATATTTAGTTCTTCATTTTGCAAATCCAGAATGTGACCTACCTGGCCTGTAAGTTTAAAGTGTATCCTTGATAGTAACGGGTTGTGTACACGTAGATATACGGGATTTATTGGCTCTGATACAATCAACCAGCCGGGTGGATCGCGCGGGGAAAATGTGTATAATATGTACCCTTGCTCCGCAGTGCCACTGCGGTGGTTAGACTTAGAAAGATCTACCTGATAGCTACCTTCAATAATATCGCAAACCAGACTGACTGCAATTACTGATGTTATATTTACAATGCCCGGCGATATGTGACGTCCGGCATTAAAAGGATTGTTATTATGTTTTAGCATAGCCGGTGGTGGGGCTATTTTTCTCCATGATTCAATTACTCCGGGATAATATTCTTCAATAAGATCGTCAAGTGATTTCTTCCTTTTAGCGTTATTTAAATCTGGTATAATAAATGTTTGTAATTGTTCTTCTGTAATTTTATAATGATTAAGAAATAATTGCTTACGTATTTGATCAGTGTAAGAACTATTGAGTGTTGTCGCAACGTTTATAATACTTCGATTGGCGATGTATAAATCGAATAACATACCATTTAAGTGTTTTATTGACTCGATTATTTGCTGCTTTACGTTATCATCATAATGTTGTGATAATGAAATAAGTAAATTTCTTAAATCATTAAACTTTTTATCGTATTCAGGCTTAAGAGTATTTAAAAATTCTTTAAAAAATCTTTCATTAACATTATCTCGATCCCGCTCCCCTGGCGTCCTGGTAACAGTAAGTGCTGGTCTTCTTATTTTGGGAATTCTTTTACCGTCAAAATCGATAAAGTAATATATATCGTCGTTTGGAACAGATCCAAAAAACATATAATTCCATGGATGTTTTCCTCGATATTCTGGATTTTTAATGAATTTTTCTTCACTCGTTTTAAATTCATTTTTAGTTGGTTCTGAAACTCCATTATAAATAGGTGCGACTTCAGGCCATCCTAACACAGATCTAATCGAACCTTGATAAATGTCTACGATATAATCAGGAGAATTTATTTCAATCACCGCTGATAGTGTTGGTTCGTAAACAGTGATCGCTATTTTAGATTCTTTCCCTGTGATAGATTTAATTCTGCGTTGGAACTCGTCATTAATCTGGTCTATTTGATAACTGCCCGTTGAAATTCCAACAACTTGCCAATCAGGACTACCGTCAGGTTTATTCTTATTCGCAAATACCAGTGAATTATTTGCTGGTTGTCCACCAAACGGTTTTGACCTGATATTTGGCCAACTATGATAAACTCGTAATCGTGCTAATGCTATCTCGCTTGCTGGAATTGCAGTTGGAAAATTAACGCTAAATTCAGGATTGGTTGAACTTAATGATATCATAGTAGTTTTTGACGGCGTTGTATTAGCTACGATCTGCTGTAATAATTCCAACGATGACATTATTTAAAATACTCCGTATTTAATTATTATTTTAATAGAGCGGAAATTCAATCCTCCACTTTATCATTAGAATCCACTTTGAATGCCTCATGATAAGTTTCCATTATCGTTGCGAACTCCTCATCGGATATTTTACCATCGCTGAGGTACGCCGAAAGATACGATGATAGTTTAGAATAAGATGCTGTTGCAGTGTGCAATTTCATTATGTACTCGTTTAGTTTATCGTTTGTACACGTAGATATTTTCTTAGCGATAATACTGAAAATACCTGCGCATGTTGTTGCCGTTGAAACTATAATTGTTACAACTGTAGGCGCTGTGATCGTTATTGTTGATAGTAATAATCCAGTTCCAGCAATAACAGCAGAAACCGAGTATACCATTATATCAATAACAACCATACGTCGCCGATATTTTTTTACCTTTATCGTGTAATCGTCGATGATAATTTTTAGTTTGGTTTGACACTCACATACTTGAGCGTATCTGTGACGTTGAACGTCGATAAATGACTCTTGATTCATTATATTTATCTAGATAACTAATTGAGGAGTTTCACATACAAATTCCAAGCACCACCAGTATAGTGCTCTGGTTAAATTTTTATCAGATGCCTCCAGCAGAAATGTTTCTTCAGCATCTTTATTTATTATAACGGATACAACTCCAGAAAAAGTATCGATTGAATGACGCCATGGAAATGTAGTAAATATACTGAATTTTGCACTACTAAATATAGACATCCTGTATACGCCAGTAATTTCTGCGGTGTGTTTGAGATTATTATCTTGCAGTGTCCATACTCCTAATCCTGATGCTACTGTGTATACTACGTTGAAGATCTGCTTGTGAGGCATTCAAGCAAGTAACTTTGTTACTAGATTCGGTTTTTCAACGATATCAGGAATTCCACTAACAATATCGTTGATTTTCATGTTAATGTCGGTAAGTTTTATGTCAACGACTGGTGGATTTCCAAAAAAGTCATGAATAGATCTGTTTATATTTCTAAGGAAATTCAGAAACGTTTGCACGTGATTGGTAAAATCAGTTCTAACAGCGGTAATTTCATCATTGACTGTCATTAATGATTTATTGCTATCATCGACGTATTTCTTCGTTGCAGCGTCAAAATCTGTTTCTGGTGTTCTGAGATTATTAATACCATTAGTATTCATGTCGAGAAATGCACGCATTATACCACCGCGCACTGACACGTACTTGGATTCTTGATCATCGACGTATTTTTTGTTGCTGCGTCTGTATCTGCGATTGGATCTCCAAGATACGTAATTTTTCTTCCTGACATAATAATGTCACCGGTAAATACATCACCAGTTTTCTTAACATAATCGTTAGCTGATTTACCGGAATCCTGTATTTTACCTTGATCAGTGAAAGTAACGATATTATTAACAACCGCGTTGGGAATTCGTACAAGTACATCTGGTAGTTGTATGTTACTTGTTTTTAATCGTCCTTGTTTGTCCTGAAAAACGACGACTTCATTTTGATCCACACTTGTGATATTTAATAAATCATCGATTTCATTTCTGAGCTGATCAAGAGTTGCATATTTAGATAAATCGACCTTCTTCTGATCGTTGCGAGTAGATCTTCCGTAAATATCTACCATTATATTTACTGATATCTGTTTAAGTGTGATGACGTAGTGTAGTGAACGCGTGCACGACTTTATGAGGTGGCGCTGTTGATTTTGATACAGCATCAAGCACGGCGAGGGTTTCACGACCGCATATTGGGGGATCAGTTATTTTTTGTGTTGGTAGCGTTGAATACCAGATTGGAATACTTTTATCGCCGGTAACATACTCTAAAAATTCTTTTGGTGGTGCTAATCCATACGAATCGAAATAAATAATTCCACGTGGATCAATTGCATATCCGACCCAGTGCGTGCCTGGGCCAGAGCTTTTATCGAGATTAATGATACCGGTTTCAATATTGTTTGGTTTTTTTGGTAATTGATCGCGCATAAAACACCTCTGAAATTTTTTATTTTTAATTGCTTAGCAGCATTAAGTAAATCAAAATTGGACATAGGTGATATTAGTAAACTGTCCCGGGAAGTCTTAGACCCTTTCCGTACCACGAATGCGGGGTTCCTGGTAGTCTTAGACCTTTTCCCTTTTTTTTGGAGGTTTTTATTCCTTGTCCGGTTGCTTTCTTTAATGCCATTCCAGCAGCAGTTCCAACAGCACCTAATGCAGCTGCTTTTGCAACAGCTGGGGCTGCAGCGGCTATTAATGCTGGTATAGCTGCAAGAAGTGGAAAAATTCCGCCAGATTTAACAATATCTTTGATAGCGCCCGCAGAAAGATTAAGTTTTATACCTTTATTTGATTTTTTGGCTTCATTGAAGTTTCTGAATTGACGCTCGGTCAACGATAATTTATTTGAACCGCTCATCTGTTCTTTTTTTAGCGATATTTTTATTCCACAGTTATTTTTTTATGCTGATTGTAGCTTTTTAATCTGACCAGGAGTCAGACTCACACTAACGTGATGATATGACATTATTAATATTATGAACGATCTAATTACATGTTTTCTACTGGAGCATCAATAACTCTCATTCGTCCACCAACACCTTCGAGTAACATCGATTTATCGCTGAGTATAACGGCGATTGCTCTATAATTTGCAAGAACTCCAACATCTCTATTAACACGAGCTCGAAAATATATATCTACAACAGATTGTCTGGTTAAATCTAAATGTTCTAGTGAAAAGTAATAAACTGGATATAAGGTTGTAAAATCTAACTGTGATATTTGTAAACCAGTATCAATATTCTGATCACGCCCCATAAACGACATAAGACGATGATATGCACGTGCTACATGATTTTGATCGAAATTCAGTAATATATCCTCAGATGGTTCTTGATGTCCATTTATCCTTAATGAAACTTCAGAAACACCAAGTTTGTCAAATATCATTATACTTTCATCTTGATCGTTTACTCGTACAGTATTTTGAAACGCAATAAATATGTGTCTTGGTGCAGAAACACCTTACTGTGACGCTATTTGCCATGTAAATAAACCATTAACAGCGTTATCTACAGCATCTGTGGTCATAGTCAACCATGACAACGTTGATTTACCGCCTTGACTCATAAAAGATAGCAACCGGTCTTCTTCAGATATTGATGGAGCCATCACTGGCATCCACAATGAAAGTTTTGTTAGTACTACTTTACCAGCATCAACTGCACCAGGTCGCCAGATTGCATCATTATCAGTGCCTTTTCGTACAAGTACAACTGTGTGCTTAGCTCCGAAAATGACTTTTCTGACATTTCTACAGAATCCAAAGATATGTGACAGTGGAATCGCACATGAAAATGCTCTCCTATCACCTTTTAACATTGATTTACGTACTGCAAATCCGAAGTTAAAATTTGCATTCATTGATGTTACTGCAGTGGTATCTGCAGCTCCTCCTGCATCTCTCACATTACCAATAGTTACGTTTCTACTTTCTGGAAAATCAGTTGTATCCTTTGCAAACATCATTGACGGGCCAGCCGATCTTGAATAATCGTCGCTGTATCTTGCTAAACCCAATATTGTTGTAGCAACATCAACGTCTTTCTGAATAGATTCAATATTTTTTCCGTCAATCATGTACGTAGCGCTGTCAAATAACGCCATAATACCATTATTAACAAAACCAACCCTAACATCAGCTCCATATGCTACTGGTGCTGCAGGAACAGCGTTATTTAAAATTTCACCTTCTACTTCAATAAAAGCCTCAGCAGGTAAGAAATATCTACTTGTATCCTGAACCTGTAGTTCGATTAGCCCACGCTGATCTGGCATTCGTGCGTCATAAGAATAATACTGATAATCGCGCACAGACTCATCTTTGAGTACTGGTGCGTCCATGTCAAACGCGGGGTCAGATATGCGCTTAAACATCTTTATTATTATCGTCTTCGTCTAACACGAAGACCACTTCGGGAAGTGAGACCACTTCCTGCTATCAGACTAGCGATTATATTTTTTTCTTTGTCTGACATCGGGACATCAGCCAACTCCGCTAGTTTTTGATTAGCGGCTTGATTTATTATTTTACTTACACTTGCGGGCATCACTTCAGTGCTGGCCAATTTCACAGGTTGAGGTCGAATCGCTTGCGGTCTGCGTATTAATCGTGATAGTCTATCTTTGATTGCTGAGAATGCTTTGCTAGCAATATTACCAACAGCGCCTATACCTTTTTCACGAACAACATCAATAGCTTTCATTCCTAGTTGCTTTGCAATCGGTATTGCTTTTGGGGCTATTCTTCTAAACAGACCCTGAACAACATCACCTAGTCCATCTCCGTAGGTTGTTTTGTATACCGGTAATCGAGATTTTATTACCCTGACCATGGTAGGTCCACGTTGAGTACCATGCACGATGATTTTGTTATTAATTGACTTTATCACTAATTGTATCTAATCACTGTGGTAATCATCGGCGATTTCATTAATGAGAGACCGATATACATTAATATTCATGATACCGCCTGTAAATAATCGTTTGCAAATATCAGCTGCTTCATTAATGATTTCTGATGAATTATTACCAGCTCTTTTTCCTCCAATGAGGATTTCTAGTTGATCAACATCAGCAAGGACATTATTGGGACAGGTAATAAGACCGCTTCCTAAACCACTTCCAGTTGCTCCAGTAGAATCTGCAGAAAACGCACTGTGTTCCATTTCAGGATCTTGATATTCTTCCTCTGCTGTTCTGACTGGTTCTCGTGGTGATTTCAATCGTTTCATTATTTCTTGTCGTTCTTGTTCTCGTTGTTGTAGCTCTTGTTGTAGTCTTTGTGATCGTTGTGGTGATGGTTGTTCTTGTTGTAGTCGTGGTGATCGTTTTGGTGATGGTAATAATCGTTTACCTTGTTTAATCTCTTCTATATATCCATTTACAACCCCAACAAAATTGTTAAATTTTGTAACATCATCATTAGATCTGATTTCTGGAATACCAGTAGCGACGCGATATACATACCTGATCCAATTGGCAGAGCTTAGAGATTTAACATGTTCTGGTTTTACATATTTTTTTCTTTCATAATATCTAAACGCGGCAATATCAAATAATTGTTTTGGATCCCTGATAGCAGCAGTACCTTCAGGCGTAAATTTATCTATTATATTAGTTCTTGGTCTTTTAAGTTGTGGTGGTGGTGGTGCTTGTGGTGCTTGTGGTGGTGGTTGAGCTGCTTGAATACGACCAGCAATATCAACAGGCAATGTTTCAAGAGCTAGTTGTGTTGCTTCGGTTGCTGTAACAATTTTCTTCGTTGGTTCGACAATCGGTTTAAATAATTGTTCTGTACCTTCTGTAAATTCCACCTGAGACTCCTGACGCGATTGTAGTTGTTGCTTAACAGAGTCACGAACGGGTAGATATTTTTTAATTGCCTCTAGTCGCTCTCGAGCTAATTTAGCTGAGTGTGGTTCTCCAATACTCATTATTGATAATATTTATACTGGCTGTTTAATTTATAGCAGCAGAGAGGCTGAACGACATACGCGTAGTGACCAGCACGTGAAAAAATCTGGTTAATTAGAGAAGTTTTCATTGTTAAGGCAAAAACTTCTTTTTTCAGCCTTCGTAGGAACCCTTAGTTTTCAAAAAAAAAGGTCTCTAAAAAGTTGTAGGGTTCAGCCTCTCTGCTGCTATTTGTCATTACAGGCTGATAGTCATTGAGAAGGTAATATGAACATGATTCCAAATACATTAGTGATGTATAATCAGTTCTTAGAGTCTGTCTGTTAAAGAGTTCATGATGAAGAAATTATTCCGTTGTCACAGATTTTTCCTGTCTTGCAACAGCCCGAAGGTAACCCATGCCAAAAGCAGCAGCCTAAATTGAAGCATGCAAAATATATAAATTCACAAAAGATGAAAAATAACATTACATCTAGATATATTTCACTTTGTGCAAAATTTCCATAAAAATTTGAAATTTTTGAAAGTAATTAAAGACATTCACAAGAACATGAATACCCCCTTGGGCGTAGTGATAATTTGAGTCGCTAATCCTTAGTGCAAAACAGTGCTTGCAAAGATATGAAGCATACACATTTGTGTATTCCTGAAAATCTTCATCAGACAATGATTCACAATTTGAGTTGCAAAAGTCACAAAGAATGCAGGCATATGTGCAATTTCCACAACATGAACCACATGGCCAAAATGCAGCTTTGCTAATGGTTCTTATTTTTCTCTTTTTGAATGCATGTTGCAGTGGAAGTTAATTTGTACTAACTGATCACAAATTAATGCAACAGCAGACTTTATACGATTTTGCTTATTCCATGGTTGTTTTTAGCTCTCTGCCTTAGTAATCAAAAGATTTATGGTTTTGTTTATTTTATGATAAGTCAAAACTTGATTGATAAAACCCTTGTAATACTCTGATTCCAACAAAGAAAGCAACTTGTAACACCTGTACCTGCTGAAAAGCATTGTTGTTTTAGGTAACAGGTGTGAAATTCAGCAATAGTTACTTGCTGCATGCACATCTCATTGATATGAATGAAAATTCATACAATATAATTTACGATATTAACTATATAATATCATTGTATTTATTCATATCAGATTAGTTATTATGAAGTAGTGGATGCAGTTTTTAACACTTTGTCTGTTTCTGAAAAATAATTTTAATGTTGGAAGTAAGCCAAAATGGCAAATCTTAGCATTAAAACAAACTCCATCTAACTTGCATATAAGCAGATGTGAAACAGTATAAAAGTCTGATGGTGCCCTCTGTAAATATACTACTGTTATCATCATATCATGAAATGATAGTAATAGGTTTATTTGTAAAGAAATATATACCTTTATTGTCCAGAAAAATACTTGAGAATATTTTAATCTCATAGTGTTATGTAACACTATTCAAAGTTGAGCTCTTCCCAGTCTTATCGCAATGATGTCTATAAGTGTGGAAAGTAAAGTGAACACTTTAAACATAAAGTGACTTTATTCAGTAATTTGCTTGTCATTTTGTAATGAATTTGACTATTCTAGGCCAGCCAAGTGGTTAGCAAACTAATGAAGTATCCAGTAGTTCTTATAATTTAAAACCTTCTATAACGGAATTTATTGTTTTTAAATTCTGTAAAATGTGGACTAACTGACTGAAGCCAGTGGCATTGTTCTAAGAATTGCTGCAGATGAATGGTGATAAAACTGAAGCCATTCTGATTACAACACAAAGACTTTCTCATTCACATCCTTTACCTCCAACAATAAATATCAGCAACACCAACATTAAATTCACACAGTCAGCATGAAACCTAGGTGTTACTCTCGACAGTACTCTCACATTGCAACAACATGTCATGAACATATGCAAGGCTGCATATCTTGAGCTGAGAAGCATCAGCTCCATTCGCAAATATCTTTCAGTTGATGCCACTAAAACACTTGTGTGTTCCTTAGTACTTTAAAGACTGGACTATTGTAACTCAATTCTGTCTGGTTCATCTCAATATCTACTCCACAAACTTCAAAAAGTTCAAAAAACAGCTGCTCAGATCATCCTTAAAGTACCATGATCAGAGCACACCTCCCCCCCCCCCTTCTCTGTACCCTACATTGGCTATCCATTTGATCCAGACTCAAACACAACTTTGTTCTCTGTGCTACGTTTCACTGACGGGCTCCAGTCCAACATACCTACCCGACCTCACCCATGTGTACACACCAGCAAGATACTTACGCTCCTCTTCTGACAATCATATACTCATTATTCCCACTATGAAAACAAAATCATATGGACAACGTTCTTTTGTATACCAGGGCCCAGCAACATGGAACGAATTGCCCACAGAACTTAGACACAAAGACACAGTGATCTCATTCAAGAGCTCTGTTAAAACTCACCTATTTCGACTGCAAGAACAGACTTAAAGACCAATAATGTTTCCGACCTTAAATATTTACAGCATGTTTTATGTTGTCTAATTTCATGGTGTTTGTTTTTTGTAATTATATCATTATATATGGTTTTTGTTTATGTTTAAGGTGTTGTCTAATATTGTAAAGCGCTTAGAGCTTCTAATGATTAGACACTATACAAAGTCCTCGTTATTATTATTATTATTATTAAATAGGCACATACCTTTGAAACAACTAATAAAAATTTGAATTAACATGGATGAGAGTCTTTTAATTAATGATTAGCCCAAGCCAAACAAAAAGTGCCCTATGTTCTCTCAGTCCATCAAAGAACATCTGCTTAATGACAACCCTTTTAGATGTTTTGAGTAAACTTGTTTATTGTTGCAGCCACTTTAGACATGAGAAGATGACAATTTTTGTCAATTTCAGCGATTACAAAAACAGGCATTTATTGAGTTATTTCAATCTGGAAATTAACCACGTAGAATTTCTCACTTGCATACCACATGCATGAGATTAATTTCTTCACTCTGACAAGAACATATTAGAGACACTTTGGAAATGAAGAGAAGGTAAACAGTTCACAAGAAAAAAGGTGAATATTTATCAATATTTATTTCATTACTATTTTTCAAAGAGAATAATATAGTGATGGTTGTTAATTTAACAGCTATGTAGTATGTTTGTATGGTATTGTGGTTTTATTATATTGTTTAATATATATGTGCATTTGTGTTGTTTGCCCTACCAGTAGATTTTGTCATCATGTGTTTTCTTTTATTTCTTATTTTAAATTGATTAAACAAGAGTCTGCCACCTAAATAAAAACTACTGATGAAAATAGATGTCTGGTCAGTGAATAATAATTTTGTTTCCACTCTTTTCTGTGCTAATTTTGTTCTCTTTTGTTGTTGTTTACTTTGCTTTCATTTCACCGGAGATGATATAATGATGTACACTAAAAACACAGTGCCATATGACCATATGACACTAACATCAATACTGTTTGACCCTTGTATACTGTGATTTTACCTTCAAATATGGGGCCCCGAGTGGTCTGAGGCGCTCACAGTTACAGATCACTGCCGTCTAACCTCTGTCTACGTAGGTTCGAGTCTTGGACTCGACCATTGTGGGTACGTGAGAAAGCTTCCAAGTACCTTCTCGTGGGTCAATGGTTCTTTCCGGGGTTTTTCCGGGTTTTTCCTCCACAACGTATACTGGCCGCCATGTATAGCCTATCTTGTGCTGAAAAATGGCGTTAAACCCTACAACAACAAACTGTTGTGCCCCAAAACTTTTTACTTGGTATTTTTCCCAGGCCATTTTATAGGCATTCTTAATACTCTTTTTATCATACATACCCTTTACGTACTTATATCTAGTGTATTTATTTTGGAATGCGCACATTATTAATTAAATATCGAGAGAGAGGTACAGTTCAACCCTGCATAACATGCTTTGTTATAACACAGAGCAGCAGAGAGGGTGGACCCTACAACTTTTCTGAGCCCTTATTTTTGCATTTTAACGGTTCTATCGATGAGATTTTCTCTAATTGGTCTCCAATATTATGGTACCCTTCGACTATATTAGGGATGAGGGAGAGGGTGGACCCTACAACTTTTCTGAGCTCTTATTTTTACGATTTAACGGTTCTATCGATGAGATTTTCTCTAATTGGTCTCCAATATTATGGTACCCTCCGAGTATATCAGCACCGGGTCACTCATTTTTTGTCGTCCACGCTCTGCTGCTATAAATTAACCAAAGATTTTATCCAGACCTACACAATATCTAGATCTTGGATCATGTAATTTTATCGTTATAAATCCGAACGGAACAGCTTGTGCTTTTGAAAAGAAGTTTTTACATTTAATCATATTCATGTCCCCTGAACACCAAGTATAGTAAATATTCTGCAGGGTATAATTATCTACTCCATTAAATACAACCAAAATATTACAGTTGTCTCTAATTACCTTAGGTATCTGCGTGTATCGTTGTGTAACATAAATCACATCAGTATTTTTATGTCTACCTCGAGAAAATATTCTAGCTGGATTGGATTGTTTATCCAACATAACATCATCGTACACTACGAGATTATTAATAAGTCCATCTAGATCATCTACAGATGGTGCCTCATCGATATCGGTAATAAAATCAATAACATCATTATCCAATATCTTTGCATTTTCATTAAAATCTTTAAGTACCCCATAACACCGCTGATCATCTACAGATGGTGCTACCAAATATAACCTATCCCACTTGAGCCATCGCATTATTATATTAAGCAATAATTGTGTTTTACCAGATCCAGATGGACCTATTATAATCATTCTAATAGAATTTGGTAATGCTGGATGGTGCTTTACTGGTTCTTGTTTCCGTGTTGCTGAAAAATCAATTATATCCATATCATTAATAACATGAGTCTATATTGTGTTCGATGCAGAGCATTTACACCTACTGCTGAATTAACAACGATAACAACAAAAAATAAAAGACGTGCAATTACAGGTAAATGTGTAAAATGTGGCACACAAAAATATAAATTTATTTCATCAAAGACAGGTGGAGATATAGCCGCTTCATTAGGGAAATTACCAGGAACCCCATGGGCTAAATACCCCGGTGAGAAACACCTTCCTGGATATAATTATTGTGGTCCTGGAACTCGACTTGATATCCGACTTGATGATCAAGATCAGCCAAGACCAGGAGAGCATCCAGTAAATAAGATTGATCAAGCATGTCATGTTCATGATGTTGCGTATAAAAGTAAAGATTTGCAGCAACGGCATCTCGCAGATGTGAAATTGATTCATGCGTTAAATTCTATACCTAATAAATCTCTCAGAGAAAAACTCGCTAGTTTTCTAGTAAAAACTGCTATGAAAAGTAAAATAATGCTAGGGGCTGGTAATTAATTATATAACTAATATAATGGAATCTGTTTATTATTCCCCGAGAGGATATTGGGGAGGCAAAGCAGCTATTACTAAACTTTCCGAAGCAGCAAAAGTCTCACGTAATGTCGCTGCAGCGTGGTTAGCACGACAGGCAATATGGCAGATTTATCTACCACCACCTAAAAAAATTCAATACGCACATTTTGATGTCAGCGTCCCTAATGAAGTTTATCAGGCAGATATTTTATTTTTACCGCACGATACTATTAAAACACGTGGACGAAAATCACGCACGTACAAATACGCATTAACTGTCGTTGACGTTGCGTGTAGATATAAAGAAGCGGAACCATTATCAACAAAGACAGCATCTGAAGTTGCATCTGCGTTCGAGCGAATTTATCAGCGAGGACCTTTGCAATGGCCACAATTATTACAGGTTGATCCTGGTAAAGAATTGCTTGGTACAGTATCATCATTGATGAAGCGACATAACGTTAAAATCAGACGAGGGCATACTGAAATTCATCGTGATCAAGCAATCGTTGAACGATTTAATAGAACACTTGCTGAGCGGTTATTTGGATGCCAATACGCGAGGGAAATATCTACCGACTTTAAGTCCGGAGAGAGATCTCGTGAATGGGTTGCAAGGTTACCAAGTGTAATATCTGCGCTAAATAATGAAATTACTCGTGCAACTTCGATGAAACCTTCTAATGCGATCACAAAAAAATATATAACCCGTAACGATAAACAACAACCTCGACCGGTATTAGGTAATGTAACTGTAAGATATTTATA
>JAECUM010052729.1:0-38362 GCA_016617855.1 Megalonaias nervosa
TAATGCTTATCACCTTGACAGATAATTTCTAACTTTATCTAAATAAATTGAAATATAAGAGATTGTGTCAAAAACTGAAATACCCTAAAGTAGAATTTCATTAGCAGAATTTTGACAGTTTACCAGGTCACGCGCATATGTTAAGATTATTGTTGAGAGAGCTATTTTGTTTCAGTATTTTAGCTGGTTGCAAGTAATGCTTATCACTGAAAATTCCACCCTTATTGATTTTTTATTCAAAGTGAATATGACAGATTTGTGTAAAAGCCTTTAAGTTCAGTAATAGTGGCTTTCAGGCCTCTCACTAGATCTACAGTACACTCAAACGAATACCGGACAACCAAAATCTCTTTCATATATGTGTACTTGGACATAAGAGGTCTCATCCAGTACTGCAAAATCACATCTCAGTGTTGATAATGTTATGTAATTCAACCTCACTTGGCCGTAAAGACTGAAGAGCTCACTTGTTTTTATATCTACACTGGTTGTGCTCAGCTGATGTTCGTACCATATGTAACCAAAGATAGTTCATTACTGTGGTGTGACTAGTGAAGACCCAAACTAATAGTTGTGTTGATACTGCTGTGCCAGACGATGCTATATTGAAAACGTTCAGATGTAGGCACTATAATATTAAAAATCAAAATATGTAGATTAAATAGACCATTGACAGTTGTGCTGAAGGTAGCTAAGCCTTAGAAAATATATTAAAAATAACACCTTTAAACAACTTGTGCTTTTTAAGAAAGTTATGATAAAAGTACGTTTTAGTCATACATTAAATAACGTATTAATTAGGCAGCGATTATAGTTGGAAAAAATAAAATTTTATGAGAATAGAAATCACATAAAAATCTGTACATCCATTAAAATCCCTACATGTTTAACATAGTTGTATACATTGAACTATATTTTCTTTCATTTCTACATGATATGATTAAAACAACTGAGTCAAATGCAGTTGGTGATAAAACGTCAGAATGATTTTGTGTCAGTTATTACATCTGTCACATGTATTGAGATATTTGTATGTGTCAGGTTTATTCTTGCTGGTAATATTAATTACATATAAGTGTATTCAAAATAATTCGATATAGCTAAACAATGCAACTACGTAACTCTATCATAAGCACTTTACACTGTACTGCACTATAAGAGCTACACATTTCACGACAACCACACCACTAAATGTTTGTCAGGCGAACTTGCTATCAGTGAATTACTGTTAATCTACAAAACAAAAAAAAAAACAAAAAAACATTCTGGCCTAGAATGGGTTTCGTTTTTTCTTTGGGTTTCATAAGATAAAATTGTAACGTACCACACTTGTGGTCACAGCAGACAAAAGGATTGCACCACATTTAACAGGAATAACAGTAAATCCGGATGTACTCATCTGTCGTAGATAAAAACGATAAAATTCAATCTATCAGTGAGTTTGGAAAATAATATAAAAATGTATATGTTCATCTAAGGTATAGCTAGCTACAACACCACCTGAAATAACAAAATGTGGCACTTTAATAATGACATCATGATATGTTGTATTCTGGATTATATTTTCAGGTCAATAATTTTACAGCAGGTGAGCTGATGACAAAACTGGCTTTTATAAATATTTCCATTCTATTTTCTGCTTTGTAAAGGACCCATCAGTTTTAATCAAATGATTGCTATATCGAAAACTTATTTCAAACTTTTAATGGTACAAATATTTATAGGTGAAATATGATTAAATTTGTTGAAATGTTTTTATCTTCAGTATTTTCAGGACAAATTCCTGATTAGTGAAATCGCTTGCTCTTTAAAAATTATCAAGGTATGGTCATTACATGTCTTTGTTCCCACGTGTCCATCACAGCATGGTTATTGTTCTTTTATATCATTTGGGGCGATGTCATTGATATACATGGTCGTTTTAATGATCACAATCTAGGTTTTAACTTTCTCAATCAATACAGTTACGTACAGGAAAGGCGTACTGCTATTTTTATGTGTATCCATGGAAACAGTCAATTACTTAAATATCTGAAGCACATGCCTCCTAGATTTAATGATGAAACGTACAATACCCTATCTGTGTATTATATCGGTTACCCCCCCCCCCCTTCTGACAATGGATTGCCTTCCCAAGGGAGGTTTACTAAAAAGTGTATAGCTGAATGAGCACTTTGTAACAGTTTGGAAGTAGTGTCCAGTGAATTCATATAAAATTGTTTCTTTGTATAAAGCTGAACCATATAGTAGGTTAAGTTTGTTTAACTATTATCACAAAAAGGGAATGGAGAGTTTTTCCATTGTTATGAAAATACCCATTGGGGAACGGTCACTCCTTTATTGGAAGGAAAATAGCCCATATGATGCTAAAAATATTAATGTCTTGCTCCTTCTTCTGTATGCGTCTGGTTTGTGCATTCGGATGTTCAATGTCAGGCGATATCTCCAACAGCATTTGAGACTGATAATCCGAACCCTTGGGATTGTGATGATTAGAAGGAGTGTCCAACATTTTCAATACTTCAATCTGGGCACATAGCATGGATTTGCTGACCCTGTTAATCATGATCTGATGGATCAACCACATAAATGTGTGGGGGGTGGGATTGATATTTAAAAGAACAATTCAGATTGCTAAATATTAAAATAAACATACTTGCTCTGACGTTGTAGAAAAATAACTAATTCGAGTAATTTTATGCATCATATTAGTTAAGACAAATACTGTGATAACAAGAAAAAGAAACATACTGCTTGAAAACCCAAACCCACTCCACCACTCCAAATCAGCACCACTGCCAAGGACAGCAACATTCAATGATTGATCCCTAAAGGATTTTGCAAGTGTTACTTTTTGATAATAAATATACAGATACTGGAATATCTGCCCTATATATAACCTTTTGCAAATTTACAGGGCATGAAAAGACTATTTAGATATCTAGAATGTATGGAAACATGAAAAGTAAGAATTAATATACAAATCAATTACATAGTCATTTGCTAGCAGGTTTTCATTACTTGATTTCCAATGGGGAAATAAATGTAGACGTTCACAAAAACATTATCTGCCAAAGAAACGGGTTAATACGCAAATCATGTATTTATTCAATTGTCCCTAAATGTAAGAGTTCTCATGATACATCGTTATTACTTATGCCTGAAATCGGATTCTGACGGTTTTAAGTTGCAATCGCGAAATATGATAGATTTTCTTGTCAATATTTTCCTGCTTGTCATTGTTCAATTCAGAAAAATCACCCCCACACATACACACACACACACACACACACACATATATATATATATATATATATATATATATATATATATATATATATATATATATATATATATATATATATATATATATATATTATCCAACTGTATTGTGCCCTAATCGACTGTAGAACAATCGTTTTGTAGATATGTTATTTTATGGTAAAGCTGCTCTTCTAAGGCCTACGTTCCTTTTCTTGTATTTCCTTTACTTATGTGTCCGATCTCTGTTCTCTCTCTCTTCATAGACCCTATAGGTAGAATTGAGCGTTATCATCATTGCATTGTCAATGCTTGTTATAGATTTAGTTATGAAAAAGCGTTTAATGATTTTCCTATAAATATACACTGAAATGGGCAATTTTGTGTATTGTATATGTGTCTTTACACCATATTGGGTTCAAAATCGTATGGAGTTACTCTGTATCTCTTTTAAAGTTCTCTTCAAATGTAGATAGATACAACTTTACATTCGCTGAATAAATGGTGTCTTCTTTCATATTTATTATTATTGATACTATTTTAATATGTGTTTCGTGTATTGACTCTAAGGATATTTTTCAACTGGTTCTCAGTTGCTGAACAATTTATCGTATCCTTTCTAATTTATTTTTAGTATTCATCCGTCTGGCTTTTTAAAATCTTGCCAGCTGTGTAAATGCTACTTATAAGTGTTCTTTCCAAATGATTCCCTCTATAACCGCTCCTTTTACGTCTTCCAGTTTGTAAGCGACAGAATCACTTATAATTGCATGCCAAGTCTTTCTAGGTAAAGCTAAATTGGTAGGTTTTACAAAATATTTTTGCATATCGATCTTCGACTGTTTCACATATTTGAAATTTAGATGTTCCAAATGTATTAGTTATTATGTACTCCATATGGACGCGTCCTTGCTTGCTTCAACCAAAGTGAAGTCTATTGATATGTGCTTATTTCTCATAGCGATTCATAACTTTTGGTCAAAACTGAAACCACTTTCTGGTGTCAATTTAAATAAATTATGTCCACATTGTAGTCATCATGTCTCTTAATCCAGTCTCATTAGAAATTCGTTTGTCGATCAATTACAAAAGGATTAAATATTTTCCTTGTCCGGAAAATCCATAACTGTCTTGTGATAAATCTCTTCTCACTCATCAGACTATAACTCTCCAAACGTTCTCACTGAAGAAATATTTAAAGGGATCGTGTGCTCTCATTTTTCTTTTCACTTTCATATTCCAAGATTATTTGAGAATACATATAGCAGTGAAAAAAGTTCTTTTATTTATTGTGGTATCTTAATATGCATGCCTGTCAGCAATATATGCCTACCAGTGACCAGCTATGTAGCTTATATTAACTCTTTTAAAAAGAAAGTCTTTACTCACTTGCTTGTGCACTGTTTAAGCAGACTGCAAAGCTAACGATTTCTTCAATAAAGAGTATTTTGTGGTTATTTGCCACATATAATTTGTGTCCAGAATTGATCATTGTGTAATAAATTGGACCTTTAAGATTGTAATAAATGTATCTTAAATTCTATATTTGTCTTGCTCTGCAACAGCTCTTTAATCTCTCTTTGAGAACGATAGTGTATGCTCGGTTCATTGTCTGTAGGTGTAATCAGCAGCTAAACAAGATGACCTTTTACAAAGAGACCCTTATATCCTACAAATACTGTCAGATATTTATTAACCCAGGCATGTAGTTGTAGGTACCATGGACGCATCACTTTACAATCTAATAATTATATATAATTGAGGAGATACGCATATGGACATATATTTAAAAAACTAAATAATATTCAGGAAACAGAAACAGAAAGTTTACCGGAATAGACTGATAACAATATATTCTGGCGTTTAACTAACAAGTACCGAAAAAAGTAAAGACGAAACAAACAATAAGCTGAGGGTAGAAATTTGCTATTAGAACATCTTAGAAAAGGAAATAGTATATATGTAACAGCAGTGTGTGTCTGTGATCTTGATTTATAATGCACATTTAACAATGTTTGAGTCATTACGCTACGATGTCTTCATTGTGGTAGGTTATAGTGATATCTAGCCGCAGGCATGTGACATCATGTTCCACCCAGTCACATTATCCTGACACCAGGCTGACCAGTCATAACATTAGCCTCTTAATGCTGCGCTCCACGCCAGCCAGCTGCTAGTACCATTTTTAAAAGTTTTTGGTATGACACGGCCGGGGTTCGAACCCGTGATCTTCAGCATCTGATGTGAGGCTCAAACTGCTTTTAGGATACCTTTGTAACAACAGTACAATTTAGCATGTCATATAGGAAATCTGTATTACATACTCTGTTGACAACTCTATTGATATAATTGTTCATTCATCCGAAGCTAATTGCATCTCTATATCGTGTCTCAAACACAACTATTGCATCACTCATACAAGCGGCATATTGTTCAATATCGTAAAAACATCAAATCAAGTCCTTATACTGATATATATATATATATATATATATATATATATATATATATATATATATATATATATATATATATATATATATATATATGTGTGTGTGTGTGTGTGTGTGTGTGTGTGTGTGTGTGTGTGTGTGTGTAAATATAACATTCTGTCCTGAGAGCGAGAAAGTTAAATGAAATACCATTACTCATGTCAAGAATTGCTTTTCCACATAAACTCCTCTTACAGTGCAATACCTGTATGCTTTACAGTTTTCTCCCACTGTGAGATTTTGTATTATGTTTGATTTAACTAATATCATTCAGTGATCGCTACATCCGCTCCTAGCCTGAGGTACATTTTTTTTTTTACCTTCAAGTTATAAGGAATGAAAGCTTTGCATAACAGACAGCTTGAAAAATGGTTATGTCTGTATTGTAATTGCATAAACATTTTCCTGAGAGATTAAATAATTTGCATTGATATTATTTTTCCCTATAGGACTCAAAATCCATAAATATGCCATGTTTATCAATTAAATCATAAATATAATTCGCATGTCTATATTTGCATCCCCGAAACAATATGGCTGATTGTTCACTCATATTTACCTCTTCATTAATATAGTAGTGGACAGTACATCCTTTTCCTCAACTGACGCGATTTCATCTATCAAATGTTTCCATGCTATCTACCAGAAAGATATTTATGTTTATTATTATAGAAATTAAATATTCAGTGTTTTCAGGCCTTTTCAATGCCAATGAGTACTAGGCGTCTAGGTATATGTTTCTTCAGCGTAATATACTTTATTTAATATCGTCTTTTAATAATTTTCATAAATTTGAAACTCTAATTTACAATTGATTAGTTTTGCAAAGCAAGCAGAAGCTGTTTTATCTAGGAAGAATACAGGAAGTCAGATATTTACATACAGTGATAGTCTATCCTCGTTTGGCATACACGTAACTCTTTTTTGCTTAATGACTGTAGACAACTTTCTTTTCTTTGATCATATGCTTTATTAATTGCCCTTACTAAATATTCACAAGTATCTTAAACGAAATTGAAACAAATGAAATATTCGTTAATAAAGCTAAGAGACCTTGAGTATTTATTAATTGTTAGTTTCGTCAATCAAACATTCAAGTGTTTTCGTGTTAAAGTTTGTTTTCAAACTGATCTTACATTTTTGCATTTCCAGAATTTCATTTCGATTTAAATCTTAGTTCTCGTCAATACCTGAATAAAATGGTTCGTAATATTATTGTTATTATTTCATCATCTTTTATTATTGTCTGTATAATTTATATTTACTTGACTTCGATTTCAATAATGCATAAAACAAAATCAGCATTACCAAGTTGATTTCTCTCCCTTTTCAATACATACACGTACAATAGTTTCTGTCCAAAAACTAATCAACTGCAGCTTGGTTATAAAGAATTAGTAGCAGAGTCTCTCTCCAAAATAAAAATGTTTTTGAGAAAAGCATCTATCTCCAGTCTTTGAAATTAGCATAGAATATACTTCAGACTTTTATATCCATTGATATGTACTGTTGAAAGTAATGTAGATATAATTTCAGCATTGAATAATTCTAAAATATCACTCTGAGGATTCTTGAAAAGTTGAGTTTTTACGCTAATACTTATATTCTTAACGTCTTTTGCAAATTCCATATCTTCCGAGAAAGGTTTTTAAGTTTAAATGGTGAGAGGCCATTGAATAATCAAATATACTGTGAACCTCAATAAGGCGAATGTCTGCCTATGACAATAAAAACTCTGATACCAAAAAAGAGTTTAAGTATGGTTTTCCTTCTCGGTGTATGCCCTCTTTGTATGAGACCTAACACACTAACGTGATCAATCAATCAATCCACAAGTGTCCCTTATTTCAATACCAACTCTCTTGCTTTGGGATTATTAACATGTACATGGTTATCTAAATCTAACTCTTACCTCTATCTGCGTGGGTTCGAGTCTAAGATTCGGCGAATGTGGATATGTGAGAAAGCTTGCCAGTAGCTTCTCGGGGGTCGGTGGTTCTTTCCACGGATTTCCCGGTTTCTTCCTCCACCATTAATACTGGCCGCCATGTATAGCCTATCGTGTGCTGAAAAATGGCATTAAGCCCCACAACAACAACAACAACAACAATCTAAATCTAACACTGGGTCCTGCACAATGCTGAATAAGTTCAAGAGTGACTTAAACACTATCGCAAAACAGTTACCGTACTTTATATCTGCCAGTTTCAAAAGTTTCCGAAAGTGAAAAGAAAAGATCCTCTCTGAAGTAAAAACAAGACTTACTCTACAAATAGAAAGATGAAAATAAAAGCAGTATGATATTGATGATAAGTACTATTCTTCGTCAACATAAAGTGGGACATTGTTTTGAAAGAAATGAAAGACTGCCACGAAATGCGGATACTGAAACGATAGAGAGGATGAACGCACTAATATTCAATATGCTGATCTAATTTAGAGGTATAGGCCAGTATATTAAATATAATTAACATGATATCCTTCAAAATCACCACCCTTCTACTCCAAGAAATATGTACTGTAACACGTAGGTAAACAACATTATGCTTATAATTGGTCGCTGATGAGACTTATATATCTTCTGATTGGGTTTTCCTACCATTTGACAAGTATGACAAGATCTTATTAATCTCTAAATGACCAGCCAGAGGAGTTTCATGGGCCAGACTAAGTTTTTCCTGTCTGTAGGATTTTGGAACTACAATTTGATAGTTCACTGACCACTCGTCACTAGCAGGTACCTCGGGAGGTCTTCATTTTCTCATAAGAATTCCATTTTTAATGACATAACAGACAGGTACATCAGTGGCTTCAGTTTCACTACTTTCCCTCTGAAACAAACAGGAGATCTCAGGATCTTTTTCCTGTTCGACGACAAGTGATTGTCGTTTGTCACCCTGATTAGATAAAAGAGAATGAGTAGTTAAAAGAGGATAACTGTGATCAATACCTTTTGATTGATCAAAAAGAAGGAGTGAAAGTGACCTCATCAAAAGCCTACCCAATACATGTGTCAGCTAAAGGAATACTTTCCTTATCAAAATCATTCTCAAGAGCTTTCTTTGTCATAGCTCTAGTAACTGCATAAGCTGGATATAAATCAGGGATTTTTTTACAATAGGGTCAACTTTCAGATCCAAAGAAGGCTTGTCAGTTACAATTGGATTAACCACAACCTTGTCTCCAGCTAGGTCGTTGCCTGATAATAAATGAATGCCCTGAACGGGTAAAGAAGACAATATTCCGACTGTCACAGGTCTTGAAACTAAGTCTGATGACAAATTTACAGAATGGAGAGGAACATTAACAAAGCCGCACTCTACTCCCTGAATGAGAACACTCTAATCAGAAAAAGGCAAAGTACCTGATAATAAAAGACTCTGAGTAGCTCCTGTATCCCTTAAAATTTTAATAGGGATAGGATTGGCCAATTCACCCAAAAGAGATATAGAACCCTTCGACATGAATGGTTCATAATTCTCCATAATAAAATCAGACTGGGGATTATTAGACCCAACAAAGGTATTGCTTTCAATACATGAACGTGACCTTAACCTCTTAGAAATAAGAGCATTTGGGATAGGTCTATCTTGATTCTGATGCTTATATTTCAATTTAAAGCAATCAGAAATTACGTGTCCTATTTTCTTGCAATAGGTACACGTAGGAATATACAAGTATTTTGAATCAAGTTTATCAGAAGCTTGATTTTTAAAAGTTGTGCCAGATTGAGTTTCAGAAGGAGTCGTATGAGGCTGAAAGACCTTTTCACCAGTAGACTGCTGAGTGAAAGACTTGCTTACAAAAGAAACTTTATGAGCTAATGAGTACCCGTCAGCAGCACGAGCAGCATTTTCCAAAGTTTCGAACTTATGCTCTTCAAGATGAGTCTTAATGCCATTAGGGACACAGTTCTGTACTCTGCAAGTAATACAAGTTGTTCGAGACTTTAATACTCATGCTCAACTTTCTCGGATAAGCACCATCTCTTAAATAACTGCTCTTTTTCTCTTGCAAATTCGACATAAGTTTGTCCAGATTCTTTTCTATAGTTTATGAATTTTTGCCGATAAGCCTCAGGAACTAACGCATAACCCTTTAAGATGCATTTCTTAACCAAATCATAGTCTGCATTTTGATGAACTGACATTGAATGGTAAATATCACAAGCTTTACCAATAAGTACACATTGTAGTAACTGAGTCCAATTCTCCCTTGGTCATTTCAAATTTTCCTCAACTTTTTCAAAACGAGGAAAATATTTGCCTACTTCTTTTTCTCTGAAAGGGGGCACGAACCCAATATTTTTTGTAATATCAAATCTTGATTTTATATGTGAAGTGGGATTGTGCTTTTCACTTGCCAGCTCCATTTCTCCCATTTTAATTTGAAATTCCTTTTCATCCTTCTCTTTTTGCACCTGTAAGTGCATTTGTTATTTTTATAATTGCATTTGTTCTTTCTGTAATTGCATTTGTTCTTTCTGTGACTCCAATTGCATTTGTTTATCTTTCTCTCTCTGTCCTCTCTCTCTCTCTCCCCTCTTTTTCAAATTGTAATTTCATTTGTTTATCATTCTCTCTTTCCTGTCTCTCTCTTTCCTCTTTCTCAAATTGTAACTGCATTTGTTCTTTTTCTTTCTGAAGTTGAAGCTTCCTTAACTCTAATTCCATCTTGAATTTTAATTTCAATTTCTTTACTTTTATGTCAGAGTCTGATACAGATTTACTGATCGAACCCAAAACACTTTTATCAAAAACATTCTTCTCTAGCAAATACTGGATCAAAATGCTTTTTATTTCTTGCTTCGTTCAGGAAGATTTTGCCTCAGAAAGATTTATATTTTCTGGCAAGTTCAAGCAACTCATCTTTGTTCAAACTATCCAACTGCTCCTGAGTAGGATTAGAAAGAAAAGTCTCCACTTTTGATGACTTTGTGAAAAAAAACTGGTGATTCCACTAAAAATTTCAAATAAAATATGAAATAGTTATTGGGACTTAAAAACTAGGGGAATTTAAATTTCAAAAACAATTTTTAAAAAATAACTTAGCGACAATTCATATATCCCGAAGACGAGAACCCCAATTTTCTTTTGTTACGTGTAGGCTCGTTCAAAAGTAACAAAAGAAAAAAGTGAAGCCAACAAGCTTTGTAAATTTTAACAAAATAATTTATTTCCCTAAAAAAAGGGTAAAATGTGAAAAAGGACTTACAGTTTGTGAATATAATCCAAAAATTAATCCTGGAATCTAAAAATATAACTCCTATCACTAAAAAGTCCTAATGAATCCAAGTTCGAATACCGACGACGTTCCAAGATGGCGGACGATGACGTCAGATGAATGCAGTATTATACTGATGTGTCAACAGTTCCTCTTTGAATTTTATGAATCGAGAATAATATTTCGGCTTTAGAATTCTGATGAATTTCCACTAAATGTCCTTGTTCAAGAATTTGATGAAGAAGCACTTATTTTCCGGGGAAAATAAATTATTTTAAAAAACAATTTCAGCTCAGCTGGTTACAACACAAAATACCACTGAGCTCCTAAGGTATTTTTTTTACTACTGAACAAATCTACTAGAAAATGTCTGTTTTGACCAGAATTTTTTTAGATCACATGATGGCTCACGTGGTCACTAGATTTGAACAGCGCAAAAAAAAATATGCGAATTTGCACATTCGCTTGTACGAAACAAATCTTTGCTGTAAGATTCAATAAAAATGGGTTGTTTACAAAATAGAGTGATCACGCATGCAAAATATGACCTTGACTACGACCAATGGTTTTCACTGCGTGTTTACCAATCTCTGAACCAAGGTCAGCTAAAAATAAAATAAAGCAGCACTAATACGTTCTAATTAGGTCAAAACAGAAAATTGAATTTTTCCGAAAACGATGTCAAACCCAGTGAATAAAATCATCATTACAATAACGTAATGAAATAAAAATAAAATTGTAGAGAATTTAAAACTAACACACAAGCAATTAAATTACATGTACGTAACTATATATATATATATATATATATATATATATATATATATATATATATATATAGTATATATATAAAAAGTATATATATATATATATATATATATATATATATATATGTATGTATGTATATTACTAAAGAAACATACATTAAATAAATAATTTAATTTTGTCATGTAAAATTATGTTGCGTCTAGTAACAACAACATATATTTATTTGCATTGGTGCTTATTCCCATCAACATTCATAAATGTACATTGTTTCCACAGCCGCTGGCACCATTTGTGCTTCGTCTTTAATATTGTATGCCGTTATCATTATGCTATGTTCTGCCTGACAAATAATTTTATCCCGCGACTGGGATTTCCTTGTTTCTGTACAAACACCAGATAGATAATTATTCTCATTCAGCTTTTGCCCACTGAATTTAAAATAATCCTGCACTTTTACAATATATTTAACACATTCTAATTCCTGATTTTCTGGTAAGTATATATCTTCTGTCCCACAAATATGGCAAGTGTAGTTATTACTAGTGCAATGATAGGGAAATCGTCTTGTGCAATAGAGTGTGGGCTGATGAATGAATCACACTGATTGTTAAGTGATCGCGCTTTTATCTGCAATTACATTACTAAGTTTGATGCAACTGGGTCAGATTGGGATGGTCTGACAAAGTTTGAAGAATGCAGGTTTAACATAGCATATTTATGGCTATTGCCAAATTTGCTGCAGTTTATGAGAGAGTTTGGGATTTTGTGCCCGGTGGTGTGTATATCATATGTCTGGAACAATGTTGTCTGTTAGTTTCTTACATGACTATTTTCTAACGCTGGCGAATTTTTAATATGTTTGTTTTCACATCATATTTTAGATTAAGGAACTCTGCGGTCTTGTCCCAACAGGTGCCCATTAAACTCCATTGCTTATTTGGGCCGGGGAACATCAAAATGGGTTATATGGCAATATAAAATGGATGGTCAGGTCACAAATATCACTTGAAATATTAAGTTAACGTACTATCTTGGTTTTTTATTGTTTGTGTCCTTTACGTGCATCCATGTCGCAGTCTCGTTAAACACGAATTATTCTGAATTTATTCAAATATCATAGTTTAAATAGATCGTTTCCTATTTGTTATTTATGTGTCTTCACCATCTCCCCGTACCCCAAAGTGTAACATATTGTGAAACCATAAAGTGTTTAATAAAATTGATGGTATGTAATGCCCCAAGAGCGAGGATTCAAACAGGTTACATGTATTCGTGTAATCAGCACTGATGGCTTTAGCAGTTTTGGGTGATATGATAACCTTTCATTTATGCATTCAACCAATTAGCTAGACTTCGTGCGTGTCTGTCTCTCAAACTGCTTTGTATGATATGTTGTTCATGTCAGAGAGACCTTATATTGCGTTATGGGTGTTGTTCGTTTTGTTATATTTTTGTTGTTGTTTGAATTTAGAACAACTCCTTCAGGCATAGCAGAAAACCACAAGAGTTTCTTCCCCTGAAAATTAGTAGCGCGTGGACACCCTGAATGAGACAAGCGGGGTGAGACAATAAGACTGAGATAAGAGATGTACGGTTATCAAATCAGCTAGATTTCTCTGTTGCATCGGTGAGTAAATCCTGTCTCAGTGTGCAATGTTACCTTTGATTTCAATCCCTTCATCCGCTGGAGCTGCATTCCATATCTAAAACAATCTATGTCGTCTATATTCATTACAGCCCAAGTGCTTTAATTGGCATTAAAGTTACAACGCAAATGCTTTATTACCTACAAAATATGGTCTTTGTAGCTACCTGCATATTTACAATCAGTGATGTACAACAGCAGATTTCCAGCAGCAATTCATTTCAGTCAAATATGCCAATTGCAATGGTTATTAAAACGTCTGAGTGTGAGTTCTATTTTTAGGACTTTATTTGGCTGATGAGCCGTAGAACATTGTCTAGAAAGCTCCCTGTGCAACTTCCATAGCTTGTTCTATACTTTATAGCATGATTTACACATGGACACTCGGCCTTAGATGCTAAAAAAGTTGCTATTACCATGTACGTTGTTTTTCGACAGTGTTTATGTATATGTTTATGTTTTACATGCGACTTAATTTGTGACCTCAGAAGTAAAGGTTACCATCATCAACAATGGACTAAAGAATATTGACAAATATTGACTGTAAACTACGTTTTTTTTTAGGGTTATGTCAAGTTTACCTTTCAATGAAGAATACAACCATCTTGGTATTAAGGATTGGAAACAAAAATATGTGAACATTGTTTAAAGGGATTACGAACGCAAGAGATTTATATCACTTGCATTTTGGAATACACAGTGATGCTGGAAAGGGTAGGAGTATGGGTGGATTAATAAATTAATTAAATTTGTTCCCTAAAGTCCTATGTTTTAAGTTGAAACTTAAATTATTAATTAATAACAACCAATATGATATCTAATGTAGCAGAATCTGGTGTCTCCTTTGTGACCATACCCTTGAACATTATGATACCTATGTTTTACAATGTTTGCACTGATAAGGCAATTATATATGCAAAAATATATACATGCACAAATGAATACACCTATATAGACATATATCAGATTGCGATTCAATTCAAAATTTGAACTAAGACTGGAATATTACTCAGATTTTGTTGTTGTTAGGTGACTAAGCATGACGTGCTTCAGACACTTACGCAGCACACATGTTGTACACACTGGGCTGTAATTCGATAGTGCACTTTAATAAGTTTTTAAAGAAATAGCTGTAAAACATAATCAATAACACTCTGGTGGCAATTTATCCGTGCCATATATGATTCTACAGTGTATCAGTATCATTACCACTAGACTGTATATTTGGCATGGCTTGATATGGCTAGTGTCATTGAGAAGGAAAATGTTCTTGTATCATCTAGGTGTGCACATAAATACATTGTTAGTTTAATAGACTGGCCTTCTCGACAGGGTTATACAGAGTTTCGCCTCCACCTTTAAGTGGACGAATACTTTATCTATTACATTTCAGTTCAGTTCGAGGTTTCGAATAATATGTGTATGTCACAAGTGCAAATAAATACGATAGTTAAAAGAACTTTTGAAAGTGTAGTAATAATTCCAGTATCCACTTAAGAAAATACACTGTACACACTAAGCAAGAGTGAAACATTATATACTATATTTAAACAGCAATCTTGATTTCAGCTTTAAAGATTAAAAACAATAGTTTGAAGCCAACAAGTGTGATATTACTTATTCAACACAATGATTTTTATATTCCCTTTAATCTACAAGCAATATTGGCGTTTTATTACGAACTGGGCACAAACTTTATATTTTTTCGGGTAACTACTATTGTCGTCATTACTGACTGTCATTCCATTCACTTACTTTCTTTCAAAGTTATACATAATTGCTTCTTACTTCTGGTTGAACATGCAAATTAATACTTAAAGAAAGAAACAATTGCCGACCTGGCCGGTGAAAATGATAAAGATAAACTGCAGGCGACCTGCTGAACAGATTTATGTACCAAAATTATGTACCAGATTTATGTACCAACATAACGGTTAATTATTTCGGTCTTTAATAGTATTGGATCTGAAGAACTTGGATTTGTAGATACTTTTTCTACCACAGTGAGTTCGCAGTATCAATGCACAGTATTAATTTGTTTGACGTGGCGTTTGGTAAAGTACATGGTAAGCTGTGACGCGAAAGATAGATAATTATGCATCAGTATAATGGGCAAAAACATCAACATACCTGGAAAATTGTGTCATCCAAAAACTGTTTACTATGTAAAACTACTACTACTACTACTACTACTAATGCTACTATTGCTAATAATAATAATAATAATAATAATAATAATAATAATAATAATAATGACAATAATAATAATAATAATAATAATAATAATAATACTATCTTTCATTTATCCAGGGTGACATAAATCAATTAAAACAAATATAAACAAATGTAGTGTAATTAGTAAAATTCTAAACAAGAAAACAAATAGAAAGAAAATAATATAAATTGAACAATTCTAATCTAATGTTATGACATATATATTGCGGCTACTATATTCGAATGTTATCCGGTCATAAGTTCAGAATTGGTCATTACAAAGGTATAGTTTCTTAAAAGCTGAAATATTAAGTGGTTGGTTCGTATATACAGCTGCAAATTCTTCTATTAAACAGTACCAGCTTAGCAAAAGATTCTTAAAATACTCTATCTAAACAAGTCATATGCTAAATAGAACTCATTGTTTGCTCTCGAACTTGTACTTTTGTTCTAAGGTCCGTTACAAACTCGAAATCAGTAAAATACACTGGCGCTAATTATGTAAAACCTCGAATCTAAAAATAATATAATCCTTAATTGACATCGGTTTAAGAGCAATGTAAAGCGATGATGAGGACGTTAAAATATTCTTGACAGTTAAAATCACACTGACGGATTTTTATGTGAGATGTATTCTTTCCGCACATTATAGCGACAGAGAAAATGTGGAAAATCAGATGTACTTTACAGTTTATGGAGACCGCTCCGGTGGTCTAGTGGCTAGAGCAATCTCCTTGGATGCGGGAGGTCGTGGGTTCGACCCCCGGCTGAGTCATACCAAAGACTTATAAAAATGTTTTTAATAGCTGCATCGCTTGGCGCTCAGCATTAAGAAGTTAGTGTTAGGACTGGTAAGCCTGGTGTCAGGATAATGTGACTGGGGGGTGGGGGACATCATGCTACATGTCTGCGGCATGATGCCTCAGTGCTAGACATCACTATAAACTGCCAAACTGCAGATATCGTAGCGATATGACTGAAAAATTGTTGAAGCTACGTTAAAAATCCAAATCACACACACACAGTTTATGAATCAACTGATGCGACTTAAACCTTAAAATCGTAGTTTCTTTGATATTGTTTTAAAAGTGTGTCAAAGTAGCTGGACCGGGATAAAGTATGATCAGTGAGGATACACAAAAAGTTCGGAGCATTTGACAGTTTTAGGTTTTATACTATTTACTTTTGAGTTCAATTCTTTAAACTAGCCGCTGGTTTTGCTGAGCCATTTTGTAGCACATTATAAATTTCGTTTAATTTGCGTCAAGAATGCTAGCATCCTTATAGAAAACATAAAATAATGTAACATCATGACACATAGATGTAACATATCCGATATTTGAAACACATGGATAACCTTGATAAGGCATATACTACTAGTGTATTATGGAGGCAAGATTGTCCAATGATACAAGTGTCTTACTAGGCACAAGATTTCCAATGATACTTGTGTCCTGTGAGCGAAACGTTTGGAGAAAGCGCTGTCAAATAACACCAGTGTGCTCTGGAGCAAACGGTGTCCAATGATACTAGAGTTTGGATGAAACAATGTTGTGATGTACATAACAAGATACCACAGAATGAACAAAATATACTTTAGGCAGACGATAATATACTTGGCATCATCCTTTTGTATTTAAGAAAGACAATACCAGAAATGCTTACATTACGATTCTCAAGCACTGTGACATGAACTAGGCACGACCAAATTCACTGCCATTCAGAATCCCAAAGTCCATGGACTCTTTGAATTCCTCGAATGTATCATGCAACGGTAGGTAAAGCGTGCAAGAGCACGTGCTGCTGCAGGGATATTTTGATGCAGGATTGCCACCGTACGGATGACTGAAGTATATCTTAGGAGATTGTCCATACGGTTGTTCCTTCATCCCTGTGGCAAACATCATGATGTCCTCTAAATTTATCGGTGAGCCTCCAGCTGAAGAAAACAAACGAATATAACGAATTTAGAAAATTGGCAATTATTTTCATCAAATGTAAATAATAAATCGTTTTATGGACAACTGACAAATCTCTGACTCTGCTCAACAGACCGCAAATACTAACTAACCTCTGGCCAATACTGTCACTGGTTAAGCCACCCGAGATCTTGCCAGAGAAATCAGATATGATTGCCCGATTGTTACGATATAACAGTTAAACATTCAAAGAGAGCTTAAACATTTTACAGCTAGTTTTGAATATTCAATTTTCATTCTATATTTTAAATGTACACAAATAAATTTAAACTTGATTGCCAAGTGAAAATGTTGATTTTACAAACAATTTACAAATCGAACAGATAATTTATTTGCGTGTCCATTTCGTTCCGTTTTTAAACATTTTCAAGTGATTAGTATTAGGCACCTAAGCCGAAAGTGAAAATGTCATGACAATTGGATTAAAATGGCCAAGTTATGCTAGTTGATTTGAGCATGCTACATAGTACATTCTTTCTATTTGCCCCACTAAGTTTTGCTTTCTCCTCTCTCTCTCGGTTAGGCCACGATAAACAGGTAGCTGACACTGGAATCTCCACTATGCCACCTATGGCAGAGAAGGCAGTTCTGACATATCTTATGTGGTGATATTTTATTCATTTAAGTCATTAAATATGCAAGTGAGCAACTTACAATGAATATATTCTAAACTGACCAACTCACGTAGTCATAAAATTATAAATAAGTACATGGAACAGAGTTCAGCTCACTTGCAAACAATAACCACTAGTGCGTTGTATAAAAAAGGCCTGTACATACGTTCTCAGTCTGATTATACAATTATTAAAATTATGCTTTGTATTCACATTTTTTGTATGTGGCTCATACACTGTACAACTGCACTTCCAATCGTATGGCTGTTATGAAATTTGTCTGCCTCTCAGTAATCTCTGATAAAGGATTTCAGCCAAACAATAATTAAAGCTACATCAGGGCTGTTGGTAGGATGTGGCAAACCTTTGTTGTATGTTCTTTCATAAAAAGTCTGTCAATATGGCGGATTTATGCGCCGATACATTCCTATTCAGTAGATCGATACTTCGGATACCTGTGCACAGACGGGTGATTTCGCAGTGTTCCACAACGTTTGACAACACTTTGAAGATAAACAAATATACATTGACACTTGCAGAGTCAGGAACTGGTACCCGTACGAGCGTGTCTTTTGCATTGCAAAAAACTCTCTTGATAGTCCGACTACGTCGAGCGATTTGTAGCTTTAGTTTATTTTTCTCCGAGTGAAACTTTTTTGAGAAGTAAATTTACGTTTCGTCGTCTCTGCTCACTCGTTTGCATATTTGGCGACCAGCTGTGTGGGAATTTATCCCGAGTCGGTTTTTGATGAACAAAAGCAGGATACATCCTGCACAATCCTCCTTTCAAAACAGTCCCTCTCCAATCGCGGACAACGGTGTTTGAGAACGTCGACCATCTTCTTTGTATTCTTTGCCATCATTAAAGCGACGACACCGCATCAAAATTGTCGGATCTGACAGATAATTGCATCCGTTAACTTCGTCCAATTCGGAATTGACGTCAGTAGGAAAGTACATTAAGATATCCCAGATTTTACATATGCTCTTTGCTCAGCGGAAAAATTGTTTCTACTTCACCAACATTTCGACGTCATTGCCATTTAACGATACATTGCACACATATATATGCAGCTGCCCGTCTTTCAGCTATTATATATCTAACCAGGCAAGTAGACAAAAAAAGTAATCAAAATGGGCTTCAATGGCCATTCAAGTAAGAATACACTTACCCTGGACAATACATAAATAGATTTCCCAGAATTCAACCGTCTTCCGTTCCACCTCTTCATTATCCCCCTCCTGAGAATGCATGTAGTTTATAGTAAACATTGCAGCCATTTTCTCTGCTGTCAAAGGTTCGTGCTTGGAAAATAGCTCTCGAAACTGATCAGGGTATGTCAAGATGTAATTATACACTCCAACAGAGTTAAGTCCTTGCTTAAATCTGTAACGATATGTATACAGACAGAAAGAATGTACTGCACCAAAATGTAATCGTTGCTAAGAATTAATCTTCAACCCCTAAAATGCAAGCGAAAGCAAACTTGTGATGTTTGCATATTCACATCTGAAAATATTTAAAGAAACAAAATTAAAATATTTTTAATGCAATTATCAAAAGGTATAAACGCACATGTCATCATTATGTATTATTTGGGCAAAGGTCTGAATGGGTATATTATTTTAACTTATTTTCAAGGACATCAATGTCCACCTCAGGCGGGAAACGAGAGGCGTCGCTTTTTATTTTGCATCATAAATAAACTAAAATCAAATAAGCTGAGGACGTGTGGAGTCAAATGAATACAGAGAAATCAAACCTATTCTAATTGGAATTGTTTATTGTGCACCTGATTCCCTTATTATACGATACGAGATATTTGAGACTAAACATACCCGTGTGCAAAGACGTTTAGAGAAACAATTATAATGTTAGACTTTAACATGATGGCACAAATAAAGGTATATAACAAATACTTTGTGAATATTTTTTTCCACTTATAAACATATATAACTATGTGTACGTCACTACAACTTATATGTCCATATTTAGGCTTATTTCGTTTTTCATCTTCTTTTTAAATCCCGTTCCTTCCCCTCTCCCCTTTTCTTAATTAGAATGAGAATCAAAGGATATTAACATACGATTATACATTCATGTTAGTGATGAGAAGGTGCCGTAAAAATCGCCTCAAAATAACAAAAGGTATGTTTAAGGTACTAATTTAATGTAAAATAGTTTCACACATGACCCGTGCAAAATGTCAGTAGCTATTTACATGAACTGTTTCTATTCGATAATGATATTCAGTGTCACCCATGCGTTACCTTTTA
Organism: Megalonaias nervosa; assembly: GCA_016617855.1. Classification (NCBI taxonomy): domain Eukaryota; kingdom Metazoa; phylum Mollusca; class Bivalvia; order Unionida; family Unionidae; genus Megalonaias; species Megalonaias nervosa. The sequence goes on from JAECUM010052729.1 coordinate 20,474, forward strand.
ATGCTACGACAAAAGCTAAAAGAGTTTATGGAAATCCTTGTAAATATTTACCGGCCTGTTCGATAACGGTTGTTACCATCCTGAAAATAGGGTCTTCATAGGAGCTTTTAAGTGGATTGAAATTAAAAGCTGCGTCCCCAAATCCACAATTGATATTTGCTGTGGGAAGACCCTTATATATATCGATACATCAAACTGACTGACAAGAAGGCAGTATTGTCGCGTCTGTTACAGTTATTTCTCCACAAGTTTACAACAGACAAACGAAATGTTGAGAAACGCATACTAGGTTATTGGTGTGTGTTCCAAATTTTTTAATCTAAAATTTCCTTTACAACAAAAATATATCATGTTGATACAATACTTTATAATGGTCCATATTAGAGTTTTATGCATTATTTATGTTATAATGACTGCACAACAAATTTTCAAAACATTTAGTAAGCACTCTTGTTAGTTAAGGTAGAAAAATGTACCTCTCACCACACTCAAAAGCATGAACAAAATGAAGAAATCCGGAACGATAAGTGTTGATAGCAAACATAAATTAAATGACTATATAAAATTGAGTGTTACCGATCTACACAGCATGATTACCACAGTCACAGAAGTTACGTTTCAATGTAGAAATACACAAAGTACCCAAAGGACCCAAATCCCATTAGGTAAAATCTGTTTAATTAGGCTACGCTCTGTGATCATTCCACTGTACCATATCACAGCAGTGTTCTTTGAACTAATCCCTGTAGGTTTAAAACAATTAAAATCTTTTCCTTTTCGTATGACAGCTCTCATAAATTTTACATAATGCACAATTAAAACAGTATGCACGAACTAAATTTCTGATTCGTCAAAGTCTCTTATTATTGTAAAATTTCCAAACCTCTTGTTATCGAATTACTAATGCAGCCTTTATAATTGAAATTGACTTGTCTTTTTTACTGAAAGTATATAATATAAAATATCTACGTTTTGACTTGATATAAACAAATCCAGTACAGGTGGAAGTGTAGATCCCAATGACTTTGAGTCCTTGAAATTAATGAATTTAATTTTATCTGGTATTATATGATTTGGCTTTCTAATAAGAGTGGTGTGATCTAAACCTTACTAGAAGGAAGCAAGAAATATGATGGGGGGGAGGGTTCAAAAGAATCTTTCATATGTTAGAGAATTTAGTTCTAGCATATACTAAAGTTTTACTAATTGTAAATGCAACACAAAGAATGCACAAATATCTCTATATATCGTACATGACAAGAATAAACAAGTCCACTCTGTATATGTCAAAGTTTTGCTCGGGTTACTTCATTTTACTGTAGTCAAATATCTTTTAAGAAAGAAAATTGTTTTTATATTTTAAATCATTTACGTTTTCGTTATGGTTCCAATATGTTCGTACGTTGTTCATCCTATGTTTGTAAAATGCATACAATGCCTGCAAACTGATGTGTCTATGCCTCTTTGAGGGGAACAACATTCAATACCCCTTTAATGCCTCAGATCTCATCTGTTAACGCCTTAAGCACGATTTAAAGTGTCATTTCTTTCATGATCTACATTTTGATTTTTGTTCCAATATATGGTGACACTCTTCATCCTATCTTTTTAAAATGCATGTAATGCCTGCAAAATAATATGCCTAGGCCTCTTTTAGGGGAACAATATTTAACACCCTATAAAACCTAATTCTGAAAAGAAAACAAATAAGGTTACATTTTGAAGAAAGAACAAAGTACAATGAATCAGCCTTCATATCCATATTGTAAAAAAAACTTGAAAAGAGATTATCTGAATACATTTACTCCAGTCTGAAAAGTTAATAGACGAACCGAGCTCTTATCTGCCAAAAATCTAATAAAGTATCCTATAACACACGACTGGAATATTTGAAACGTTGTACATCCAAATGTGTTTTAATCTGGAGTATTTTATCTAACAAATCATGTACAACCCTTGCAGTTTTAAATTACAAATGTTAAATATTCTTTTTCAACCACAAGTATAATTGTATATATTTTTTAGGAACTTACCCCAGTCCATGATACTACATAATTTTTGTAGTTCCTGTAATTCGCTGTGAATAAGTAATGCATCTCTATCTTATTTATAAAAAACGTATACCTATCATCAAAATCGTTACTAGTTTTTATTGTTGTTGCTGAAGTTACATAAAATAAATGTTGTCAAATTTTATTTTAAATGTTTCAAAATAATTATAACTTTCCAGCTTAAATAAACTTTCGAATCTTATCAAATTTAGATGAAAAGTACCGCCTGATGTTGGTACAAAAATATACCTGTTTCATTTAATCGTAAGACTCAAGTTCTGAATTTTAAGGGAACAGGTCTGATGCACACGAAACGTTCAACAGGTGCATTTGTTTTTGCTTTCAGAGAATCAAAAGTGAACTTTCATAAGTAAAATCCCTTGTAATTTGATACTGGAGAATTTCAAGTCTAAAATCATCCTTGGAAATTGAATGATCTCAGTTCTGAATCTTACTTTTCAAAGGCCGGTCTTGTTCTCTCCGCCAAGTAGTAATTTATCAGGTCCTGTATCAGTTGGGCTCTGTTTTCCATCCTTTCATTTCGGAGGCAACCAGCAATGTGCATAGTCTTGTTATGATTCAAGACAAAATCACGAATGCAGTCTGTTGTTTGAACCTACAAGTACAATGTTGAAACAGGTAGATTCGAATTAAATTGTCTTAGAGAGCAATTATAGAGCCATTGCATCTAAAAATGGATATTACAACCTAATGCTAATAGCGTAACATTTACAAGTAAATGTAAGCAAATATCCAATGAACATAATCGTTAGCTTTTTCTGTATGTTATGTTTTGTTAGAAAAAATCTACTTGGATGTTGCATACTGGAAATGTAACATGCCCAAAATCGACCTGAATTTATTAATTAGATCCATGTATACAAACAGAAGAAATACAATTCAGTTTCAATGTTAACTCAGTATTGACTTTGACCACTTCTTCTATGAAATCGCTGCCAATAACAAAAAATAGTTCACCAAAATTTAAATTTTGAACCTTATTTTCCTTTGATTCTAGAGAGATGATAAGGGTGACAAATATTTTCTAGAATATACTATTATGGTTCTTGGATAAAATTGACAAAGATATCCAGTGATGTTTTTGCAATGCATATAAAGCTAGACTGACGACACCCAAAATATCTCTGCCTTCTGAATAGACTTTGATCGTTGACAAAAGGTTATGCAAATACAGAAATAAAAACTAAGGTTTTCACAAAAGCGTTCTATTCCATGTATATTGACCTAATGTTTAATGTACATGTATGATACACATAAGCTTGAGGGTTTCGTCGAAGGAATGACTACCTCATTCAACAGCTGTTGCCAGTCAGAATCATATATATCCTCGCGACTTCCTGCCACGTTTTCCGGTCCCAGAATCACACAGTCCAGCAGTAGGGGTGATAAAAAGCGAGGGACTGGTCCGTTGAAAAGAATCGATTGTCCAATCACCATACCGGCATAGAAATATTCATTTCGTTTATTGGCTGAAGAAAGATACATGTTTATAAAACGCATTACACGATGGCAAAAGAAGAAAAGCTCTCTGTACACCAAAACAATAAAAGAGATTAAGGAATGCTAAACAAGTGGATTATTTAAGTACACATGGTTAGAGACCTAGAGTCGACTTTTGAAAATATCGATCCGATATGTACACTGAGTCAGCATAAAAGTCATTCTTGGAGTTAATAATGGGTAGCTTTAATCCAAATTGTGCATAGTACAGGTATATATCTACAATAAGATAAATACCTTGAACATCATAGGATAGAAGTTTTCGTCCAGATGGTCCCTCGAACAGAGAACAGTTTGCCAAATAGTCCATCATAAGCTGGAAATATTCCCTCCTTGGACCTCCAGCGTCTATTGCACCTTCCGCATTGCCTTCGTCATCAACGAATTGCACAATAAATGCATCCGCTGGGCTGATGCGCTCCTGCCGAAATTGCTCCAGAGCACTCTCCCATATACAGGATCGTTTGATGTACAATGTATTGTATCCGGAGACATTAATGTGGTCACGCATCTCAGACAAGATGTCTTCTATTGTCCTTCTTGGTAATGACCTGTGTTACCCCACCACCAAGAATGATTAGCAATAATCTGATTAACACTTATATTATAGGTTTACTCTAATCATTTTTTGATGGGCATGGATAACAAAATTAGAATTGAAAAAAAATAGACATACATCGGAGAGTTAACATCATGGTTTTCTGCTTACGTTAAATTAAGCACAATGAAACTGATAACTGTGCTTACATTTTTAGAATACATTTTTCCACAGCAATTAAGCCATGCTGTGTTGTTAATCGATTGAAAAAATGACCACAATGAATATCATTACGGTATATATTCTCCGGTAGATTGTGTACGGTTACTACCGATTCACTGATACTGTTATATGTATGCATTTTTCCTGTTTTACTGCAATTACCATGTCTTCTTATAATTGTATACACAAAGGTCCGTCGACAATTATATGCTAAGAAATCATTCTGATTGTAATTCTTTTGTAATTCTTACAAGTACATCACTCATTTATATCTTTAAATCCTCAGATTGGTCGCATATAAATATTCACACGAAGGTAATTATGGAGCGTTTTCTTTTATTAATTCATTTTTAGCACTAAACAAATATATATTTTGCTATGGATTTCTTTGTCCCAATACAGTGTCCAAGCAAAAATGTCTAACTCCAGTAATGCAGGCGGAACAACTAAATGCCAATATACCTTGAAAATCTAATTGCACACGAACAGTTTCTGATTCATCTGCACTAAACCACTAAGTTCCAGCAGACTGTTCGTGCAGTGACTGGCAACTAAAACGTTTAACCATTATATGAGATCGATGATTATTATTCTTTTCCAAAGCTATAGGTTAAGCCTAATGACTTCGGCATCAAATTTTTGATTAACATTTCCTAGAGGGAAGGGTGTTAATTTGTACTATTTATGTCTAACAATCACTGTGTCATAGCATAATTCTAAAGTTAGGACAAAGATAAAAAAGTAAATTAACGTAGAATATACCTCTAGGTTTTCTCTAGTGTAAAAGAATAGCAATTGTTTTGCTTAATGCATCCAACATTTTTAAAATCGTCATTGGCTTTTAATGCAGTAACATCACAGGTTAATAAAGTCTTCTAATTGCCTTCAATAATTTACACGTGCAATGAAGAGGTGCATTATGCTGGCATACATACATACATACATACATACATACATACATACATACATACATACATACATAAAAACATGCATACATACATACATACATACATACATACATACATACATACATACATACATAAATACATACATACATACATACATACATACATACGGGGCCCCGAGTGGCCAAGAGTTCTAAAGCGCTCGTCGTTACGGATCACTGCCATCTCACCTCTGTCTGCGTGTGTTCGAGTCTCGAGTTCGGTCAATGTGGTTATGTGACAAAGATTGGCAGTAGCTTCTCGTGGGTCAGTGATTCTTTCCGGAGTTTTCCCGGGTTCTTCCTCCACCATTTATACTGGCCGCCATGTATAACCTATATTGTGCTGAAAAATTGCGTTAAGCCCTACAACAACATACATACATACATACATACATACATACATACATACATACATACATACATACATACATACATACGTACATACATATATGTTCAATTTATATTGTTTGTTGGCTTATAGCAATGGTTATATGTATTGTATATCTGTATTTTGTAATGGATTTTTGTCCAAAATCAAGTTAATTCTCTTCCTGGCTACTGACATTTATTAGGTAAATAACATAACACATAAGATTACTCCATGATTATCTAGTAAATATTCAGATCATAATTATTAGTGGTAAACATGTTTATTGGGATCTGAGTGCAGGATGTTAGATTTTCACATGGAAATTCCTAATCTTGTTCACAACTTTGAATGACTTAAAAAGGATACTGTTACGTATATGTAATTTAATTCCTGATGTGTTAGTTTTAATTTTTTTGATAATTTTTATTTCATTAGATGTTATTGTAATGATAACTTTATTCACTGGATTTGACATTTTTCCGGAAAATTCAGTTCAGTTCTAGTAAATAACCATTATTGCTATATTGTATTTTTAGCTGACCTAGTTCCGGACTTTGATTCAGAACTGATAAACAACTTTTTTAATTTCTATTCTAGAGTGAAAATCATTGGTCGTAATCAAGGTCATACGTGGCTTGCATGTCAGCTCTATTGTAAACAACCTTTTAATTATTGAATCTTATAGTAAGATCCATTAAGTACAATCGAACCCGCAAATAGCCTACGTGATAATTGACATATTATTTTACTACGCTGTTCGAACTAAGTGACCACGTGACCCCATCATGTGATCTAAAATTGCGGGTTACAATTGATGTTTCAGAGTGATTTCAGTCAGTCGTAAATCATACCTTCGGAGCTCAAAGGTACTTTGTCTATTGTTTCCAGTTGAGTTGAAATTCTTATTTAAAATAATTTATTTTCTCTGGAATATATAGTGCTCATCAGAATTCTTGGACAAAGATACTTAGTGGAAATTGTTTGGAATTCTTAAAGTCGGAATATTAATTTTAGTGATTCAACAATGAACTGTTGACACGACAACACAGAGCTGGTTATAGAAGATGTCATCCCCTTCCATATTGGAACTTCATCGGGATTCGAACTTTGATTCATTTAGAACCTTTTGGTGATAGGACTTATATTTTTAAATTCCAGGATTAGTTTTTGGATTAGATTCACAAGCCGTAAGTTCTTTTTCATATTTTTACCTTGTTTTCTAAGGAAATAAATTATTCTGTTAAAATTTACAAAGCTTGTTTGGCTTCATTCTTTTCTTTGTTACTTTTGTACGAGCCTACACGTAACAATACTGACCTACATCACGGCGCTACTATTGTGTCTTCGCTTTTTTTAGTAATGTTGTTCACTTCAAAATTATTCATTCCCACCTTAACATCTAAAGTGGACTAAGTCTCATTGTTTTGTTCAGTTTTTAATTTGGGTAGATTTATTTGTTTGTTTAAAGTAATTACTGGAATTATAAAGAGCTAATTAACACTTCTTCGACTGAATCATTATTTAGGAATTATTGTGAACTGGGTCAAAGACCTTTCGGATTATACTACTGTGCTACATCATAACTGTTAACACATCGCCATATTCCAGTCCATCGGCACATTAACACATTCGACACTACAGGCCTATCAGCATATTCAATATTGGAATTTATTTGGAATACCACTGGAATTCATTTGGAACTCTATACAGTAGGACTTGCGATAGAATATGTGGGATTTAAATCACAATACTGTTAGTTATTTTTAAATTTTCACCTTGAATTCTAGAGAAATATATTATTTGTTGAATTTAGAAAAAATTGTTGGCTTTCGCCCTTTTCTGTTAATTAGGTAAAGACCATTGAGTTGCAAGAATACATCCATACACACATACACACACACATATATACATACGCTCATACACATACATACATACATATACAGATACATACATACATACAAACATACATACATACATACATACATACATACATACATACATACATACATACATACATACATACATACATACATACATACATACATTGTTATGTATATTTAATTTAATTGTTTGTTTGTTAGTTTTAAATTATTTTATTCCATTACATGATATCGTAATGTAACATTGTTTACTGGATTTGACATTGTCCAGAACTGAGTTCAATTCTGTTTGACCTGATTGATGTTTTTTTAATTTTTTTATTTCATTGATGTAAACAACTAATAATAGAAACATTGTATCTAGTTGTTGACCTTGTTCCAAAAATCAGTGACACTTCTGGTAAACAATTATTTTAATTTTTTACAAAATCTTTCTCAGAATAAGAATCATTAAGAGTTGAGTCAAGGTCATACCTGTACCACGTGACAAGTATCATGTGCCAATTGGTAACAAACGTCTATTTGTTCCAGAAGAATGAACGTTTGACCCTCATCCGGGAATCTGTTTTGTGTCTTAATTAGTCGTATAACTGATGTTTTGATAAGGTTTGTCAGTTGGGCTTAAACACTTGACACGTTAAGTTGTATTATGTTGTGACCAGTTTGGGCTGAATGTTATTTTCTTAAAATTTTTTAATTCAAGTAATTCTTTTCTCTGGAAATACAAAGTGCTCTGACAAAATTCTTGGATAAATACATTTTTTTGAGTTTATCCTGAATTCAGAACTGGAATAATATTTTCTGTGATTAGACAAGAAACTGTTGACACATCTGCACTTCGTAGGATATTGCAGACGTCAACGCCTTCAATTTTGGATCCGATCGGGAATCGAACTAAGTTTCATTCAGGACATTTAATTACTAGGACTTCTATATTTAATTCTTGGATTTAATTCGCAGAACTGTAAATTCTTTTTTCTTATTTTTCACTTTGTATTCTAGGGAAATAAATTATTTGTTAAATTTTACAAAGCCTGTTTTCTTCACTCTTTTCTGTCACCTATTTCAAAAGCATAGACTCGTAACGACATACATGCATACATACATACATACATACATACATACATACATACATACATACATACATACATACATCATCTGAGAGGTGCTTTATACTAACACAAAATCTGGTTGATCCGCCTCTTGCTCATCATTCGATCTATATTTGTTCGTCCCTCTTCCTGAGCTCTAAATTTCAGGGAAACAAAGTAATAGATACAGTGTAACAAATAATAGTAATGTTCCTTCGTTGTCTCCATAATTACATTTGTCATCCAAATTCTCAAGAGATAAATATAAATATGCACTTTTATTAAGAGAAAGAAAAGTATATGACTAACCAAACATTGTTCATTCTTGTTCTATTAAACTTGTAGCAACATACCAGATCCAGTGTATACCAGGAATTCCGTTAACATCAGGGGCCCAGAGTGGCCGAGTTGTCTAAAGTGCTCACCGTCACGGATCACTGCCATCTCACCTCTGTCTGCGTGGGTTCGAGTCTAGGGTTCGGCCAGTGTGGGTATATGAGAAAGCTTGCCAGTAGCTTCTCGTGGGTCGGTGGTTCTTTCCGGGGTTTTCCTCGGTTCTTCTCCGCCATTAATACTGGCCGCCATGTATAGCCTATCTTGTGCTGAAAAATGGCGTTAAAAAACAACAACCACAACCGTTAACATCTGCTCAGAAATAACATCAATGTGTAGTTGGGAAATTTTTTCTAACCTCTAATACAAACAGTTAAGAAATAACAATTTCAACTTTCAGGTCATGCAAGTTTGATATAGCTAAATGTCAGTGCACAACAACTACCCATTTAAAAGCAAGTTACTACTTCAGAAAGCTGGCTTTATTTGGTCCTTTCACACATAGAAAATGGGTCATACAAATGTGTTTAACATTGGGGAGAGAGAGAGTTGGGTGTAAATGTTAATGCGTTCGTGAGTTGCGAAATCTAAGTACAGCCGAACAAAGTTCCGGTTCATATCTCCTGTATCAGTAAATAGATTTCTTCGCAAACTGTTGTTCATTGGATAGGTCATCGTTTCCTTGGTCTACGAATCTGTTACGATGTCGAAATACTCTGATGCCAGCAGGTTGTATTTCTTTCTTACAATATGTCCTTTAATAATGAAACTTTCTGGAAAGAAGACGTGTCAACCACACTTGGAAACAAAGTGTTACGGAATCCGGTCAATGGCAGACAGTCATACCTTAAGTGACATTCATATACAGGTTAAAAAACTGCATCTATCAACAGAATGGGCCATATGCAACAGTGTTTGTTTGTAGGAGTGACCGCTATAGTAAGTTACCGAAAGTGAACAAATGTCAAAAGAAGCAAATGGCTCCAGCAGTAAAGAAAATGACGGGGGACGAAAGTATAATTCGTCTGTACTGTTCAATGTATTTTGCACGGAGGAAGCTACGTTTCACCAAAGTAAACATAGCTCAGCCTATTTGTTGGTGTATGACGTAATTATGATGAACTCTACAGGATTGATGGGATATAGTATTAAGTGATGAGTGTCGACAGAAACGGAAAGGAACAATATATGTTCTTGTGTGGGGCTGCTTGACGTACCAAGGTATGTGAGTGATAGGGAACATTTATAATATTTTGAACTGGGATATATGATTCATATCTTGGATGGTCATTAGTGGCCTGTTCGCAAAAAGACATGTCAAAATGGAGTTACTTGTTTTAGGACGATAGCTGGTCCTACTGCGACCTTTTGGGAAATCATCCGTTCAAAACAAATGATGGCATTAACCGTTGGCACGACTTTCATAGAGTCCAGGTATTAATTTTGTCAACAATATCTAGAGGACCCTTAACTTCTTAGTTCAGAGAAATATTGATGAGATACGATACGAGGATGACCATCAAAGAGTGTTCAGTGGAATTTCAGTATCTTTGCCTTCTTGTCACATGCACATTTATCAGTCAATTTGTAGGAGAAAACATTAAGCCACGCAACCAAGAAAGACGTATAGAAACATGTTAAAAAATAAAATCTGCAAAATCATTTGATATAATTTCATCATCTTTCTTTACAGTCTGCCATTTCAGACACATCACGAAGTTGGCTTTATTGTAGCACGTTTGACATGACACTTGAACTATTATGTAAACTTTCTACTATTTGCTTGAAATCACAACATTTACACACCTTGCATAGTCAAGGGTTAAAAGTTACTCAGACTCACATAGCTGTGTCGATAGTCGCTCCAGAGTAATGTTCTATCTGCATAGATTGGTATTCAGATCTCATCAAATCGTCTCTATTGTCTTCCCTGAAATACAGACATAAGAGAATTCTGAAGAGACAAAAATATGAGAACAATTCAAAGATAAATATATTTAACCGGTGTAGATAAAGTTTATTGCTCATGATAAGTCTTTACAAAGTAAAGGATAAAATACTTGACTCAACTTGCTGATGAATTCATGGCTATGGCGATGATAATCTGTTTAAAGATGTCGACATTACAAATAAGTGACATTGGCGATTGTGGCCTCGTAGAACGGAATTTTGCGTAATGCATTTTTCGTTCTTGGTTGAAATGGCATTAGAACGTTGAATATGTAGCTCATTAAATTATGTCACTGCTTAACAGACTTGAATTCTCAAACATATTTGATTGTATCTTCTTTGTACTTACGAGGATGCAGCTAAGTGTGCTTCACTTGCTCTGTTTAACACCTCCTCAACATATCCATAATTTGTAAAATTATATCTATCATTGCGTCGTCTGAAAACATACGGATAAAGCTATGTCACTTTTAAACAAGCAACAAAGGAATAATCATCGTAATCAGACTGATATTGATAAAAACATATCGAAAGAGTTTACAAATCAGGAGCAGGAGAATTTCCGTGTATTCTTATCTAGGATTATCGACAAATGAGTGCAGTTCCTGATATGCGGTGTGCGGAGGAGCGGTAGCGGAAAGAATGATGAGAAAAAGACAGTATAGAATACAATCTTGCAGGCAAAAAAATATCAAAATCCTGAAAATACAGCGAAATGGTACCTCCAACGTTGCCACTTGCAGGAGTTTTTAGAGAAACAGACAGACAGACAGAGTCACTACATACACTTTACCTTAAGTGTATGCAGCTTAATATTTTTAATTTGACATCATTTTAGCATATAACTCTATGTGATACTGTTTGGTCTAAAACAATCCCATCAAGTTTTTCCGAGGTATTCTCTTTACTGCGATCGTGGTAATATTAATAACACCGCCTCCTGCAACATTCTGTTTTCATTATTATGAAATTTTTGTCGGCCAGGTTTTGAATCAATTGCCCAAATAACCCATTTTTTTGGAGGAACAGTTGCTACTTGATTTATAATTTGTAAAAATGAATGAACAAAATTATTTATTCCCTTTGCTTTCTAAGCTATTTCCATTGAACAAGTATTTAATTAATAGAATATCAGATGGTTAATTATTCAATATTCAGTTTATAGATCTCGTCAAAGGGACACAAAAGCTGTAAATTAGTTCAATCGTTTCATAAATTCAATTTTAAATCATTACCTATATATATATATATATATATATATATATATATATATATATATATATATAGAGAGAGAGAGAGAGAGAGAGAGAGAGAGAGAGAGAGAGAGAGAGAGAGAGTGCATTGGTGTAGCCATAAAATGTGATTAGTAACATAATACAAATAATAAAAAGACGACGTTTTAAATAAGTATTCAATGCACTGTAATATTTATCAAGCGAATAACTGTAATGAATGGTGTTGGCGGAATTGTCCTGGATTCTATAATTAACATATGCATATCCATGAATAAACCTAATGTGTTTAGAGTAATTAGATAAATTATCTTCTTAATTAGATAAATGAATAAATTTGGAGAGTAACGTGTATTTATGCAAGTGTTAAATTATCATCTTGTCTTCATCTGATGTGGAATCAAAATATTAAAATATTTCAAGCAAATGGATTTGAAAATCTGATTAAGGTAATTCAGTCCTCATATACTAACACATTTTGCATACTTTTCTCCCAGTAACTGAAGAATTTATGTATACAAATGTGTCTGAAAATTATAAATACTGAACCGTTTTTGTAAAAAACTGCTAATGCTAAATACATCAGTATAGAACATGAGATTGTCATTACATGAAATACATAAGTTTACTGTAATACTGTTAACAACAACAGTTCCTCTAATACGTCCTATGTCATAATTGTAGCAACATAATGCACTATTGACTCGCTTGTCCTGGCACAGGTGACGTAACTTCGATCAGGATGTTTTCGTATATATAAACATTCCATTGGCGTCCCAATCATGTACATATTTCTCTTTTCTAGGACACCTTTAAATAGTCGAAACTGAATGAATGAAGAAAATATGATATTACTTATTCCAATCGGTATATTAGGTAAACATGCTTATTAAATAAGCGAAGCGATTCAAAATAAACAATATTGTTATGAAAAAAATACCTAAACAAAGCATCATTAAAAATGGAAACAATTATGTATATGTAATTTAATTACTTGTTTGTTAGTTTTAAATGTTTTTTTATTTTATTTTATTCCATTACATGTTATTGTAATGATAACTTTGTCTACTGGAATAGTTATTTTTTTTTTAGAAATTCAGTTCAGTTCTGGTTGACCTGATAAACAACCAGTAGTTGAAACATTGTATCTAGTTTCTGACCTTGATTCAGAAACCAGATAGAGTTCTAGTAAACAACTTCTTTTAAAAAATTTTTTATTCATTCTAAGAGTAAGATTCATTCAGTGGAATCAAGGCCATACCTAGGCTGCATGATAATTAGCATGTGAAAAAAGTTTCTACGTTGCTCTGGAAGGTGACCACGAGACCCTCATACGGGAATCTGTTTTGCGTCTTAACTTACTGTATAACTGTTTTCTTGAGAAGAACTAGCTAGTTGGGCTTTAAAATTTCGACACTTAAAGGTGTCTTGTTGTGACCAGTTTTTAGGTGAATTTTTACTTTTGGGAATTAGTAATTTATTTACCCTGGAATACAAGTGCTTCTAAATTGATTCTTGGGCAAAGACATTAATTGAAAATTATTCGGAATTCCAAAATGGAATATTATTGTTTGTGATTCAACAAAGAACTGTTGACACATCAGGACAAAGCTGACTATCGAAGACGTCATCGCCTTCCATCTTGAATTTCATCGGGATTTGAACTGTGATTCATTTAGGACTTTTTATTGATAGGACTTATGTTGTTTTTTTTAATTCTTGTATTAATTTTGGATTTGATTTGTAAACCGTAAGTCTTTTTTTATTTTTGCCTTGCTTTTTCTAGGGAAATAAATTGTTTTGTTAAATTTTACAAAGCTTGTTGTCCTTACTCTTTTCTTTTTACTTTTGTACGAGCCTAGACACGTAACAAAATTTAATTAATGACATCATCGCATCTATTTTATTAGATAGTAGCAAGGGCAAATATATATAATTCAACTCCCAGTATGTTCTGAGAGTCCATTGTCAATATTTATTACTGAAATCCGGTGTTTACGATTCAGGTTGAACTCGAGAAATCTAATGTAAATTGTTGTTAGAATTTGCCTGCGTGACATTCTTTTGTTCAGGAAAACGATGGTATATATCCATTAGAACTGACCTATGTTGTATCTAATTTTAGAGCTCCGTACTGGATATTTGGGGCAATCATCGAGTAAGTCTGTGATTTTCTGGTAAACCACCTTTTCTTCTTACCTATATTGTAGCCATTGCATTTCCTGCTGTTGTGTGTAATACCTGTGTTATTGCATTTCCTGCTGTTATGTGTAATGACTGTGTTATTGCATTTTCTACTGTTGTGTAATGCCTGAGTTCGCTCTCTTCTTGGTGTCTACTAGTAGAATTAAAAGCTCAAAATGTCGCATTCCACATTCATTTTGGAGAACTAGATAATGTATTTTGATACAGTTAAAATGAAATTTGTCCGTGTTCTGTGTGGAAAATTAGCACAGGCCATATAAATCACCACGAGGAAAATGTACAACTTTCTCCATCTTAGGGAGTTAATATAATTATTTGTTGGAACATAGTTCATTTTTAATTATATCATCATTCCCATGTATACCTTTTCGTGCAAGAAATAGTACCGGAACGTCGATGTAGAAAATGGGGACTTTGATATACCTACATGTGTGTATAGCATAATTTCAATTGACACGACGTCCTAAATGAGCTTCTCGCATTTCACGTCAGCTTCAAATGTATGCAAAGCCTTAACAGTTTCAGCTTCTTTATAATTCTGCTGGAAAACATTCCGTACCTTCTGAGAAATAAGCTGTTGTAAGCCAGGTGATATATCCATGAGTTCTTTTGGGTTCCTTACACCAAACTAGATTATTTTAGCAGCAATAGGGCATTTATACTTTACTAAATGCTCAGTCACGATTATAAGATACTGAATAGATTAAGACCTGGTCCCAACATGCAAACCTGTTGTACTACTGGTATTTTCTACGTGGACTTCCAATAGGCACACGTGCTACATTATTTCACTGGAATCAGTAACCTGACTGATACAAGAACAACCATGTTGGCCCTCTGACAATGCAAGTAAACCAAGTCTCATTTCCCAGAATTTATGGATTTTCTTGTGTTGCTTAATGACATTTTCATTTATTATACTAACTTTTCATAGTTAAATTTGCTTTTCATTAAACAGAACACTCATAATGTATAGAATGAATATTTCAAATTATTTTCAATCATGTCTGTAATATATATTGAAAATTTGATTAAGATAATTCAGTCCTCATATACTAAGACATTTTGCATAGGTTTGTCCCAATAATTCAAGAATTTATGCATACAAATGTGTCTAAAAATTATAAATACTCAGCCGTTTTTGTAATAAACTTACTATATATACATACCTATATATATATACTTATATATATATATATATATATATATATATATATACTTATATATATATGCTGCTGCTGCCTGCTATATATATACTTTTCTATATATATATATATTTATGATATACTTAATTTTGTTCGCGATGGAGGGTTGTGCCTACTTGTCTTTGCATCATGATTCTAAGAAGTAAACAAGATGTTTATTTGAATTTGAATTCACGCCGTAACAATTGTTTATAAATTAGTGAGTTTTGCTAGAGAAAATGTGTTTCTTCGCGTGTCAAGTTAAATTTGTACATAAAAAGATTTGGTATACATTTATTCATTCCTGTTTTATCACCAGTTTCCTGAATCATTTCTTGTTGTGCTCTGATATATTTTTGAGAGGAATTATTTAGTTAAATTATTCATTCTAATTATAACGTGGTCACTTACCTTTTGGACTGAAACAGTAATTTATGATTATTGAGAATACATTCATAGAATTCTGGATGATATCGTTGTGGTACTTGAGGGCATTCAAGACTTTCGTACATCAGGACATTCATAATTATTGTTATTCATTTGGAACAACCTATACTTATGGACTTGTGAAAGAATATTTAGGATTAAGTACCATAAGTAACTTAAATTTTCATTTGTAACTAATACAATTTCCTTGATGATATTACTAAAATTATTGGTTTCACTTCCTTTCTGCTACATACATTAAGACGATTGAGTCGTATCATAAACAGGGGGCTCGTCAGTGACCTGAATTTCTTCAAAACATTTCAGCGATATTAAAATTTGTCTTTAAAATCTAAAATTGACTTTGTTTCGAAATTGTTATTGTCCCTGGTAAAGATTTTATTTTCACAATTTGAGAAATCTTTGTTTCAAGTGCTACACTGGGAGGATTGAAGATTATGAGAAAGGAGGAGCAGCTTGAGCCTGGCCGATATTATGATTTTTCTGAAAGTAAAGCATTTCTTTAAAAAAAAACAGGAGATAAATAATATATTAGTTTACTATCTGGCGGGAAATTACATTGCTGATGATAGCTCTTTAGATTTGATTGGTAACTCTCTCTCTGGTTTTGATAGGAAATTCCAAAGAAATGCAATATAGTTTAAACAAAGTAAAACGGGGATGCGGTGCACGATCATCCCCACCCCCTCCATAAAAGTTAAAATATATTATCGTACTAGAAATATTGGGATACTAGCTCCTTTTCAAGCGAAAGAAGCAGATAAATACTTTCCTCACTTTGAGAAATTTGCTGAACATTCGACATCGACAAGAGCGAATTGGACTGTATTACTACAAAGTGTAGATATTGGCAAAACTAGTAAGGTTTACGCTTAGCTGCTGGTACAACAAATTCATTATTCTGATGTGGTTAAGGAATATATCTTGAAGGGTTACGAACTGAAACCAGAGACATTTTATGAAACAGGTCATGAGGTTGTAGCAAATGAACTGGACGAACTCATGTCGAATTTGCAAGGGGTGAAAAGACCAACGTTTTGATAGGGTGTGCCCAGCCAAAAAGGTTGATTTAGATAACGATAACCTCAAACAGCTCATAGTAATTGAAGAGCTCGAGAATTGCCTTCATGGTGATGTATAAATGTTGATGAGCAAAAAATTTAAATTTTGGAAAATAATGCTGGCAGCAGATGATTATTCCTTGGTTCAAAAAGATGTATTTGTCAATAAGTCTTCCTCTCAGCAGCTTTTGTTTTTGGTAAAACGAAATCATCTGAGTTCTAATTGCTACAGGGTGAAGAAATAAGCAACAGCATAAAGTCACAGCTATCATAAATAATCCTATTTCAAAGAGGTCAAGGTCACAGTCTTGTATTGAAGCCAAAACATTGTTTGGGTTTTAAAAAAACTGCGTGATTCTATATTGTAGAATTATGAAATATTCATGTCAAAGGATTGTATATCACTTATTGGTGATCCTGCCAAGCATATCCCTAATAAAATATCAAGGGTCACGAAAGCATCTCGGAGTCTTTTGTTATCATGTGTTTTCAATTTGTCCTAGAAATTTTCTTCTAGAAAATGTGATCTTATTCAGTGAATAGAGTGAAGTTTTGTTAATGTTGCTCCCCATTGTGCCAATTTTGCATTATATTTAGCATAAGGACCCTTGAAACTTGGACCAGTGCCTTCTTTACCTATTGAGGATATTCATTTATTACAAGGCAACGGCCGAGGTGAATATAGTCTTGTAGTTAATCCACTTGTAAATGACAAGCCATGCTTGGCAAAAATCGTCGACACGGTTGAAAATGAAATCTCTGATTCATAACTAGCTTGTGCATTTACCAGAACTATGGCAAAAGAGCTCTTGAGAATGATCTTGATAAGGAAATTATTCCTTTCGCTGACACATTTAT
>JAECUM010052732.1:0-10000 GCA_016617855.1 Megalonaias nervosa
TGTGTGTGTGTGTGTGTGTGTGTGTGTGTATGTGTATGTGTGTGTTAATTTTACCTCTTTAAGTCAATCTGATTCGTGACCCTTGTAAGAGATGACAAGGGCACCGTTTGTGGGTTCTTTGAATTATTCCATCACTTCTACTTACGAGAACATCAATATTGGCAAAATTGTTATGTGGTCTCAGTGGGCGCACCAACGTTTGAAATTATTATATTTGATTTAAACTCGCTGTAAAATAAACTTATTATATACGGCATTGTCACTGAAAAACGATTGTGAATATGCATTGGTTGCCCTATTGATAAACATATCGGCGTAAGGGACTATGACATGTATTCGATCGAAAAAGATCATTTGGTTACATTTAGAGCATTCATGGGCAAAATCAGTTGCATGGCCAGAGAGGAAGAGAATAGAACAAACACTTAATGTAATATAACACAGGAAAGTAAATTAATTTAAAGTGGGAATAAAAGAGCTATATGTTGGAGAATGTGACCTCTTTGATTCGGCAATTAACACATAATTAATAAAATATCAACAAGACAAACATGCAAGCTCTGGATCAAAAACTGGAAATATTATTCTATTAATGTTGCTGCTGCTACTACTACTACGTCTTTACTACTACTGCCATTACTAATTCTATTACTACTCCTATTACTAATACTAATACTACTACCACCGCTACTACTACAACTAATGATAATAATAATAGTGGTGACAAATAGAAAAATAAACAAACGTATAAATGAATAAATGAATACATAAAGGAACGTGCAAATAAATAAATATATAAATAAATAAATTTGCATTCAAGACTGTTTTTAATGTAGGATATAATACGCAATACAATGTTGCACCTTAATAATACTGTATTGATTCAAAGTTGTATGCATTTCATCGTCAAATTGTGTTATTTCCTTACTTGTTTACTTCTTTCACAATTGTTTTACACTCCTGGTATTCTGCCAGAATACATTCTACATTTTTGTAACCAAATTATCTCATAGCACCGCCGAATGTCTCTTCTCGCACGGTACGTGAACGTTGACCAGTGTTTCTCCATAGGTTATACTAGTGTTGCAGAATTGATATTATCATATGACACATATGCAGGGCCTAAGTTTAATTGCATTTATGAAAGTGTTGCTCTCTCGTGTTCTTACTAAATATTTTGTTAGATGTAGTTTGAACGTGAACATTTTTCTTCGTAAGGCAAGGAATATGCTAATATCACTTGGTTCATTAGATGTGAAAGTAGACGACGCAATCACATAACTCTATATAATAATTGTTTCAGTCATCATTCAGGGTTGTACTCGTTTCACTGGTGTTCCCGATGTGCATAGTCAATACTCAACAGTTTATCTGTCTTTCTGGATAACTAACGATATAAGGCGAAAAAACCCCACACGTTTTGAATGCCCTATGCCATCGTAACACTCAATCATATAATGCAAAACCATAGGTTTATACAGGAAAAAAGAAGCATATTAAAGGGCTCAGCCCCATACAATATATCACACATGAACTTAAACCGCAATCCCTTTTGCATGGATCAAGTGCAATTGAATCAAATGTTCGACGATAACCTTAAGAAACTTAAAGCTTAAGATAATATCATTTCAATCAGAGATTGATAAGAACAGTGAAGAAAGTAATAAATGGCATGGATAATTTTAGACCAATTCATTATCACACTAGAATTATAAGAGTTGTTGCATTTACAATCATTGTAGACTTCAGTATTAATCGTTTCAGGTGGTGAATTTCCTGTTCGTTATCCACATTCAAAGCACCCAAACAACAACAAATAAACCTGAAAAGAACACTGTACTTCTCTTATCTGATAAGTTTGTAAAGTACAAATAAAGAGAAAATGAAAAACGAAATGCATGGCAACATGTCAAATATCTATATATCTATCTATAAAAAATAAATTATATATATATATATATATATATATATATATATAGTTATATATATATATATATATATATATATATATATATATATACTCTCACGCAAATTCATATTCCGGTGCAGTCGTCAAATATTATGTTGCTAGTATCACTTTTTAGTAAGAATCACTGAGTACTTTAAGTATTTCTTTCGAAGATAGTATTAAGTAGTCATTTTTGTGGAGTACTCATTAACAGTAACATGTTGGTTTAAAGTATTTAGATCTTTTAGAGCTGATCATAATTATTTTGGACATATGTATAGCCAAGCGCCGATATAGAGAAGCTGTACTGAATTACTGAAACACACTATACTGATAATAAGTGCGTGGGCAGCAAATAACTACCGTATATACGTAGAACAATAACCATATTCCTCATTCGTTTATCAAGCGTATAGCATTTAATCATTCCGTGAGTGAATCGTAGGTTCGTTGTAAAGAAACCCTCCATGTCCTCTCTCTCTCTTTCTAGTTGACCTAGACACAAATGTAGTACATTATCCCGTTCAATGACTTTAATCTTACATTTATCTAAATCGGACTGTCTCTTAGATAGCACGGAGTCGGTACACTTTGTATTTATCGTATCTAAGCAATAGGCCTTCTGCATACAACAATCTATACACTGCAATATCCTAGTCTATCTGCTCTTTTTTTCCCGTAGCTAACATTTATACCTTGGAAAGGTGTATGCACGTAATGCTGTTGATTATATTATGTTGCGCACAATTCACGATCATTATATACAGCACGATGTCCCTTGCTTCTCTATTCCTTAATTTCCTTTATTTCTATGGTGTACTGTCCTAGCTTGCATGTATTTGTGTGACATATTATTCCTGATATTTATTTCATAGTATTTGTGCTTGGAATGTAAAATGTAGTCTTATGTAGGTATACGTTATAGATAACAAACATAGTGCTTCATTTCAAAGGAGTTTTCATCTTATTTATTGAACGTTATTCAGTTACCGGCCGTAACTCATACATTGATGACACAATTATTCGGTCAATGCATGATGGTATATCATGATCTGCTATGCATTATTTCTGCACTGATTTGAACATAGAGAATGGAAAGGTTATGCTCTTAGCTTTGCGACTTACAATATGAAATTAACAGGTGCGAACCGATTTGTCAAATACGTAGTGATATTAGGTTCCCTGTAATTATAGTGATAATTCGTTAATTACGACTAGAGAGATCATAATTTATCAGGATCAATTGAAGGGAGATACATACGTGTTTATAGTAATTTAATATAGTTTGAGTCTTCATTAACTTAAAGTAATATATATGAATACTAACCTATATAAATCAATAACTGAAATACAGGTATTATAGTAAATGGATGCAGAATATAATTGTGGGTTTCATATTTAAAATATTTTACAATTAAAAGAGATGTGCTATCTGATACAGCAAATATTACCTGATTACAATTGTTTACACAGGCACATTAATAACTTAAAATATTATAATTGGTATTTGCTAAAAATATATATGTTACAAAGAACACAATACTCTTTATAGAGGTGATATTCATCCTAAACAACATATCCTGCAAGGAATATTTCTAAGGGAGTAAGTCCCATCCTATAAACTCCATGTACTATTGCGATGCAAAACTCTCTTTGTTCACTGCCTTATACATTTGTGAATAGTTTAGCAACGTGTAATAAAACAATACATGTATATGCTTCTTTCATCTTATTAAACCGAATTTATTCTACTTAGATCCTAACACAAAACTTCACCTTTTTGCTCCAGTGTTAGCAGAATACCTGAGATGGTCCTGCAAAGTAACTTACTTTATATCTGGATGAATGTTCTTTGTGAATGTGGAAACTTACCATCTGAAATTAAGTACCGCATATAGCTAGAGCTAAATCATTATTCAATAATCAGAGTTGGTATTATATATTCTGACGAATTATACGAGTGTTTCATCGAACGGACCAAAACACAAACTACACGAAAACATTGTTTGCAGACAATAGTGATAATAAAGTATTGACATATATTGAATAATGCACTGGGAATCATGTTAAAATTAAAGCACGTACTAGCATGAAGATCATTTGTTTTGTATTTTATTAGGACATCATAATACATGTTCTGTTAAAACAGATATTGACTACGTATCTAGTCCAGCTTGTGGAATGTTGGCTGATTATATTTTTTTATTCATTGTGTGGGACCACATAATACCTGTCTGTGCTCCGAACGAACAAATACATAAAATAAATACGTAGGCCTATCAAAGATTATTAAGTTTAATTCAGAGAATGCATAATTAAGGACATTATCATAAACATTTCACAATCTGCAGTGAATCATCAACAAATCATTTGTGCTCATCCAAATGTCCACGACTGACTACAGTTTGTCACACACAAGTATATGGCATAAGCACAATAGCAAAAAAAATCAAAGATACGGAACTCGCTATAAAGTAAGTTCACCTGATTTAGTTCACCTTTAAAAAACATATATTCGGGTACTGAGATCAATTTAGAGTAAACGTACTAAATATGAAAAAGTAGACCGAAGAAAATAGAACCGAAATCGGAAAGAATTGTTCGGGGATAAAATCCCCATCTAATTCGTCTGTTACCTTTCTGAAAGACCCCCATAAGGAACACGTATCAAAATGATACCAACAAAAAAGTGCGACATTTAAATACTGCACTATGGAATTGTCTACTAATGGCCTTTGCTGATCAAACACCTGATATCAAACTGTAATTTATTTTATGAAAATATGTTACAGAACAAATCTCTTCTCCGTACACGCCCAAATAAACACGCACATAAGCACACACACACGTATATGTATATACAATACTTGACTATTCATTGAACTAGACATCAAGAGTTTAGTTTTGACTGTATAAAATATTTTATCACTGGCAACGTGGCTGTAAAGATATTGCCTCATCATATATGTATTTACGAGAGCAACCCGCTAGTGAGGAGATATTAAGCTTGGTTCGAAATTAATGAAAACAACACACATTAATTTCCCGATTCCTCTTATATATTTGGCCAGACGGCCTTTTAAAACGCATATTAAAGTAACAAAAAACACAGTCCGAGGTCAAATTGACTGTCAAGTACCCCTTCTTCCACCTTTTCCCTCTAAAAAGCGATATGATATTGTTAAATCTAATTTGACTCTCACGAATAGTTTTGTATGTCAAGGCTGCTGGGTAAGTGATTTTTAGAAGCGCTAGCAAATGAATTGGAATGTCGGCTTCAGTGAACGTGACACGCTACATATTCCTTTGATTTTATATTATTGATGTTCGTTGTTTAGTCTCCGCTATTGCGTTTGCTTAATAATACACCAGGCTCATAGGATTGCTCAGAGTATTGCACACATTTATGCCATTAACTATTTGACTTTGCTTTGGATTGTAATTTAGGATATTATTCAGATTTTCAATACAGCTACATGTTGTTTACTAACAGCTTGGAGCCAGTGTGGTTTTATGTCATAATGATAACCTGTCTTCCACAACAAAGAATTCCATTAAGGTATAGTCTGATAAACACACGAACAGTGTAAGGACTCCTTCTAGAGTTCAGTCTCTTTCATTGCTTGTCCAAATCAATAACGCAAAATGGGCCGACACTGAGCGTGGAAATCGTTATTGAAGAACATTTTGACCGTAGAAAAGACTGCTCTACAAACCTCTAAGACTGAGTCGATTTACCATCATATACCTCCAAATAGAATCATATAACCTACCCAGCGTATTGCAGTTATATGCATTCACGGCAATGAATTATACAACCGGGAATTTAAGTGGTGTAGATGTTATGCCATTTGCATGGCAAAACACGTAAGATATTTTCACAACAGTAAATATATATTGAAGTAATAGTAGCTTGTACGGGCATTTTAAAACGCAATGTTAACTAGAACCAACATTTGAAGGCCGTGAGTTCGAATTGCCTAGCCGTTACAAGTATTCGTGTGACGGCATGTATACTATTCATTCAATTGTCGCTTTGCCACGTCGTCTGACAATGGATAACAGGGATTCTAGAGAACTTATGTTTGTATATAATGAAGAGTGAATCTATTATAGATGAACAACACATCACATAAGGACTGAAAATAACATGCTGAATGATCTACTGATCTTGATAGAATTATAATACGACTGCGATATTCAAATTGTAGCTACACGCTGAATAGTAGACTAAAACGTCCATGGCACAATGAATACCCTTAAACGTATTGGGGATAAACCCATGCACCAATACAAGCACGATCCAAATAGTACGATTAGACCTAACTTTCAGAGTAGACAACATTTCGTAAAAGCTGAAGCAAAACCTTCAAATGGAGGTATTTTTTTGGATGTTTCAACTATATCGGCTGGATAAATCCTCTTAAGCTCTCAACTTAGAACCTTAACAACATGAAAGATTAAACAATATTAAGATAATGCGGATAGGATCTATGTAAATTAAAATAATTTAAATTTCAACGAGCCGTTGTGCGAAACAGATTAAAGGGAAAAAGAACGAAAGAAACCGTCATAGAAAATGGCAAAATTGAACTAGGCTGGCCTGCAATGCACCTTATGACATCAATGGTACCGCTCCGGTGGCCTAAGTTGTTAGAGCGTCCTCCTTGGATGCTGGAGGTCACGGGTTCGAACTCCGCCCAGGTCATACCAAGGACATACATAAATGCTACTAGCAGCTGCCTCGCTAGGGGCTTAGAATTAAGATGTTAGTGTTAGGACCTGTCAGCCTGGTGTCAGGAGCATGTACCGGGGTGGGACATGATGCTGTATGTCTGCAGAATGAGGCTCCAGTGCAAGACATCACAATAAACTGCCACAATGCAGACAATTTTGTCATATGGCTGAACAGTTGTTAAAGCTACGTTAAAAATCCAAATCAAACACACTGCAACACACACATGACATGACTGGAATTTACGAAAAATTATTTAAAATAAAATATAAATAATGGGCCTTTGTTGTGAAGGAAAAACAATTCAGTTGCATTAGGACACAACACATTATTGACATTTAAGGAACACAGTTAACCTACAACTACCATTATTATGTTACTTGACTTGACTCCCTATCATATGCTGCAGAATGCTGTTGAACATATAACAACTTGAACTAACTTTGTTTTACTTATAATACGGTAAAATGTATTGCTCAGAGCGTGACAGTTGTACATGTTCTAATGCCGATTTTATGAGAAACTTGATCTAATTTATCACCTACGATCAAATCTAATATTACTTACATTTCCCTTGAGTTCTTCGTTCTGAAAACAATATAAGAATAGTAATTTTAGAATGGTAAGTAAACCAAGTCATGTCACGTAATAATGTCACACTAAACAGGGCCAAGCTTGCCTGGTAAATTATTTATTTTTAGAAACAGTTTAGGATATCATGAAATTAACTTGATATCATCAGTGAACGTCTAAAAAATTCAGCATTTGTTTATATAGAGGCAAGGAAGGATATATACTTTTACTATTGGCTCTTTGGACACAGAATTCATGGAAACATAGGTATGAGTTAGCAACACTAAAGATTCAGTCTTTACATGCACATTGTGTAAAGCTGCTGTCTACGTATATTGGATACAAATGGGACGTATTCATATAGTGAATGTACCATACAGTTAAAGAAGTTGTTTTGGCTTAGCTGTATTCGAAACTCGTCAGGTAAAATCAGTTATTTAATCAACGTACAGCCTCTCTTTAGACAGCGCAAAGGAATTATTTAGAAGACTTATTTTAAATCAGGTGCTATGTATTTTCTGCATACGAGATATACGTTCCTGGGCTAAATATCATTGTTTACTCTCATTGTGAATGTGGGAAGATTCACCTCGTTATCTTGGAATATTTTAACAGTTTTGTATTATGCTTTTGCATCTTATTGGCAACAAGGTGACGTGCACGAGTGTCAATTTAAATTTCATATGTAACATGCAACATTGTCGCGGTTTACTTCCTCTACTGCCTTTGGTCTGTCACTGTGCATTGGTACATCCTATTGTTTCCCAGGTCTGCATTAATTGCATCCTGAAAGATATTATACATTAGGATATTTATTAAACGATATTTCGAGGAGATTTGTCAGCGGGGCAGCAACATCACTGTCGTGGTTTTCTTGTGTATTTTCATGCGGTGGACAAGACAAACCAAACAGAATGTTTGCCTAATTTATCTGAAGCAACGATGCACATATTTGCCAAGAGATATCTATGACAAATGCAACGGTTGATGAGAAAATGGCGCACACACATATATTGAACATGTTGTGTTGCTGCCCACTAGTGGGATATGTTTCAAAATATGTTTGCTAGGTTCACCCTGGACCCATATAGTCTCCTCCTGACTGAATTGGCTGGAATTTCCTGTTCCATCAATTGGACATTTTCCTCGGAGATCACGCGAACGCATCTCATATGAACATGTATCACTTGATCGTGTCTAATTTAATAGTGTAGCTAAATGTGTACACTCGCGAAACCTGATATCATGGGCGGATTACCGACGTAACGCGGGCGTAGGAATGATGTTTGTTTGCGAGGTAGTTGCTCAGATTACGTAAGAGTAAGTTGCAAGAAAAGTTTTAAAAACTCGATATTGCACTTCGTGAGTATTTTATGGAAGATTAATAGGAATATGGCATCATGCGAAGTGTGTGAGGAATTTGACGGTCGAACCAAAACTGCAAAAAATGAAGGGGCTGAGGACTGTAATCTTGCATAACCCAAAGCACATTGCAGGTCATTAACTGCTCTCAGAAGGGCGGTTTCTATTATTATGGCGAGAGATTCAAGCATGGATAGAACAACATTTTCTAAAAGATTTTAAATAACTGATATCACAGGAAAAGGATAGTGTTTCTTTTAAATCGTTATGCTCAAGTGCCGGATTCATAAACTATTTAAAATGCACGATGATATTAGAAGCCACGCTTCTAGTAGAGTATACATTTGGTAACGATGTTTAGCAACAGTTTTTGACTCTTATGACTACACAAAATATCACTTCCTATAACATCGTACAGGAATACCAGACCATGCCACCGCTGAACACGTCCATCTCATGTGCAATTTCAACGACTGTAAGGTAATAGTGCTCTCTCATTTGTCCCCAAAAGTAACACAATGCAAATGTTGAGAACCTGTCACAATTACAGTTGGTACATTTCTAACTGGTTTCATGAGTTCATTCCCCAAGAAGAGATGAGGCAGTTACACAGTTAGGAATGGGATCAAAACAAAGATATGCAAACTTATTTCTTAGATTTTGTTTTGCCTAATATAAAGTATCGCAATTAATATATACTTTTAGGGATAAATAGAGATAAAAAGTTTTATTAATATTTTTATTATGTATAAGCTTATTTGAAGAACAAACAAACAAACAAAAATTAAAAAAAAAAAACAAACAAACAAATATAACAAATATTGACGAATGTTCACTAGTTTATCAGAATTAATATATACATGATTCATCTTTGAATGTTTGTTTATTTATTCTTAACATTGGGCATTGACTAATATATGAATATACATTGGTTTAGTTCGAAACGATCACTGCCTTATTTAACAAATGCAAGTTACATTTCATAATGTCTAAATCGAAATATACAATATTGCATGCCACAAAGTGGCATCTAATAGTGTTATACTCATTTGAAATAGGAAACTGAAGATATTCTTCTACTAGTGGTGTCATTCATTTTCACACTGCCATATGAGCAGGTGTCCACAGTTTTGCCAAATAATTAACGATATTGGATACGTAAACTTGCAGAGATATCTTATCATTTACAACTCCAAAACTAATATTATCCTGGCAAATTTTGCCACATGTTACACAGAAAACTTCACCCTTTAGCAGTCTAAGTGGAACTTCTGAAACGATCAGGTACATTTACTTACGCCACATCATGATTCATCTGTAATGTAAATACTTACCGAAGTCTGAAAGGAAATATATCATAACATTATTTTTTACGAGACACT
>JAECUM010052732.1:15000-25094 GCA_016617855.1 Megalonaias nervosa
AGAAAAAAAAAAGATTTTATGTCAAACGAAAGTAAATTTTGACACATACATACATACATACATACATACGCACGCATATACATACATTTTATATTCAGGAGACTTTCTGATAGTATAGATTAGTTTCATATAAATGACTATCCCTATTTACTTAAAATGTAACCTTATCTGGATAGTTTTAGGTATACTTGCTTTTTGTGTGAGATATACATATTTTGCTGATGTTATTTCGGATCATATCTTCCGATATATGGCGTAAACTATTAATTTTGGTTTTGTAAATGGTTACTAAAGAGCCATACATATGTGAAACAAGATAGAACACGTTACGGAAGATTTTCGATATGTTATCCTTAAATTATTAGAGGCAACTGCTTGTGGCATTACCTTAAAAAAAATCCATTGGACAACTAACGTTGGACCTGTGTGAGATTTGGTCTTCCGGCCACACTCAAGATAGTTTTCGGTTCTTCCAGTAATGAGTCATCGTGCGTGGAACAATTTTTGCAACAAATATCTGCAAGGTAGTGTACTTGCAAATTTATAGCCTTGCACATTACACCTCAGTGTACTTAAGCAATGAACTTAAAACAGTGAAAATATAAATTAAATAGCAAGCACATTTCTCTAGTTGTGACTCGTTTTAAAATATCTAGTTAAGCATGAATGTTATTAAATCTCCGAATAGTATATAGACAGGCTCCGTAAAATATGTGTACGGGAGAAGACATTATTGAAGCCCACATTAATCTAATGCCATCCCATATAGGCAACGTACTATACTCTTGTATGATATCTGAGTGTAGCTCCCTAATTCAGCGGCTACCTTATGGCAGTAAGTTTTACATTTCAATAGAAGAATGTTTAACTTCCTTGCATGATATATCACGTAAATGTCTAAGTACTAATACTGAAAGTGTGCTTGTTATTAACATCACTGTATACTGGCTCTTTTACATTGAACTCTGGAAATCCAGGAACCACTTTAAATATGAAGGAGAGGATATAAATGTTGAACTAAGATGGCTTTTTGTACGCTCTTGTGTCTGTGAAACTGGCATAAAATAAAAAGCGTGCAGTGAGATACAGACAAAATGAATAGTATATACTCCAGTTGCACGTGTGAATGGGTATATATAATTTTGTTTTGATAAGCCAAGCATTAATTCTGACAGGCTTTAGTGCAGTCGCTTACGACAAACATACAAAGGCGATGTATGTCTTCAATAATAGTTCGAATTAACATTGTTTACAGTCATGCTTAAGAGTTATGTGGCCATTTTGTTTATTTCACCATGCATTATGTTCAGCTGACTTCCAATGAGCACATCAAATAGTATACATGCTTTTAGTTTGACCGATGTTATACAAACTAGCTTGCATTATTTATTAATAGTTACAAGTATGTAAGAACGTGGTACTTGAAACACCGAATTTATTAGTATTACCTGCTACAGCGTGACTAATTTGTCACTGTCATTTTATAATGTATTTTAAAATAATCCCAATAATTTGCAGCTACAGCACATGCAAGAATTGAAGTTAAAGGTGGGTAATATCAACTTTGCAGATACAGTCAACGGATAGCACGGAGGCGATAGTAAGGGTGGCTAAAAAAGAGAAGTAAACTTGTAATACTAAGAAGTTGAAGATCGTAATAACAATTTTTGTCTACGCTGCAAACAGTCATGCGAGTAAGTGCAGACATTTATCCGATGCTGACAAGGATGACGCTGATGTCTCGAAGTTTCTCTTATTGACTGGAGATGACAGCGATCCTGAATAAAATTATTTCGCAGACTTTCAAAGCCAAATGAGTAATTATTAAGATGAATGTAAAGCTGATGCCAATAAACAAAGCAAAGCTATATTCTAGGTGGGACGGATTACGCAATATTTTGCAAATGTGGATATAATGGGGTGAGTTTTGTCTCCAGAGGAAGCTATATTAGTTATTTCGTGGATGGGGGCGTGATTTACACCGGTTCCTTTTCATTTATCGTGTCTGGTAAGTATAGTGTATCGAATCAACTATCAGCGAATGACAAATAACAAGCCTGGTGCAAATTAATGATACATAACAAACCCTAAACCAGTCTACCAAATCCTTTCATTTGTACGATATCAACGTCTTTGCTCGCCAGTGATGAAATTCAGTTTGAAGCATTCCAGATTTATCAGGACGGGTCCTAAAATATTTATTAACGTATATACGGAGCATTATTTGAACGCAATTTTACGGATATACCAACGTGATGAGGGATCAGTTGACAGCTGATACTAACATCAATTCACAACCACTTTATGTGAAATCTACATTGAATCATCTAAGAATATATAAACTTGATTGATTTAAGAAAAGATCGACTTGCCCGTGTAGCATGTATTGGAGATAACCGACCGTTAGAGGCACAAGTCAATGATTTAATCGGTGTGTTTCTACAGTAACGTGGTACCAAACCCTAGGAAGGAACGATCGCCGAAGACTTAACAAACCTCCCAGGAAATATTGTCTATGATTGTGTCGTGAATACAAATGTTTCCTTAAAAGTGCACGTGCGTGTTTCATCGGAACATGACCATCTCGTAGAACATTTAATATTCGCATTGCGAAAATTAATATATTTACCATGTCGAGAGAAACAATCTACCAAACTGACCAAATAGTTCCGAAAATAATTACCAACAATATTAATACGAGCGTGGTGTCTTATATGATCTTTTCAGAATCACCACATGCCTTGGTCCTGCTATAATTGAGACCAACGAAAACAACCATTAGTAAAACTTTCGGAATATGTTCTCGGAGTTATATCAAGAGTAACCGGTGTGAATGCAGTGTTAGCAATATAATTTTACTACGTTGACATTCGCGAGTATGATTTTGATGGGCGCTTCTCGCGGCGGCACATCGTAGTTCCTGTGAGAATATTAAAGATAACACGATTAGCTTGGCTGAGTCCAAATTGTGTTGACTGAAACGGAAAACAGATACGTAACTGGGGCTAGAGCGGAGAAGAGAGATTACTGGTCTACATTCAAGACAATAAAGTAAATAGTTAGCAGTGAATAACACTCCTCTTGTAAGCTGTAGTGGTGTATTGAGGCGCCTTATGGTAACTTTCTTGAAGGAGACCGCAGGTTATAATCGTGTGAGTCTCACATCCAGCCCGCATGTAAATAAGACACTCGGATTCGATGCATGGGCAAAGCCATAGGGAATAGAAGCATTGTCCTAAAACAGCAACCTAAATTTCAACATTCCATAATGACACTACTAAACATCTGTTAAATCCTGTGTACCTACCTATCTGTCCAACTACCAACGTGCATGCCTACCTACCTACATGCATACATACATACATACATACATACATACATACATACATACATACATGTATGCATATATACATACATACATACATACATAAATACATACATACATGTTTAACTTGTTACCTACCTCAATACAAATTTTGCAAGAATTATAAGATATCCAGAATTATATCATGAACAAGGGGCATCATATTTATGAGAAATTATGATATTCCCCTTCGACGATGGATGAGAAGCAGTTTACAGTGTTTGTACTCTTCACCTTTTATATGCTTCGCCATTATTGATCTCACTCTGGGTAATGTTATTTTTGGATGCTATGACTTTGTCTCACCCAATTCACAGTGGCATTATTATAAATACTATACCCCTTCTTTCTCAGTGTCATGCAGTATAGTTTTATTGTGGATACTATGTCATTTTCCAATCTCAGTGTAGTGTTAGTGTTGTTATTACTGTTGTCCTGGATAATATGCTTCTTTTCGACATCATTGCGTTCTTCTTAAACATGCTTTGTCTTTTCTCGATTTCATTCAGTGTGATGTTGTAGATATCATGGCGTGTGTAGATCACAGTGAGGTGTGGTTGTGGATTATATGCCTGGTGCAGGGAGAACTACGATACACCGTTGATCTTATAAAAAGCAAGCGGCATGTAAATTCAACTAAGTACATACGCATGTTTTAGTTACTGCTGTGGGATATTAGGAATGGAGTTAAATACACGCAGTGGTTCGGGTCGGCATTTATGGAATGTGCTTTCTTTCATGAGCAGAACGTTCATGAAAAACCGAACATTGAAAACAGTCTCAAATCTCGAATTACTAGTGAAGTTAAATGAAACTTAAATTAAAACCGTTGTGAAAATTTTAATTTTTCAAATAATGTATCATTATTTGTATTATCACCACACGAAACGTGTGTTGTGGGAATAATATTGTCGTTTTTTGTGATGATCTTCTCGGCTGTGTCTAAGGAAACGTTCAAAAAGTAGACAAAAAGACGATGATAGTATTTTTACATTATGATAATGCAGTAATTAATTACGAATGTTGTGCGTTTTACGTAAGTTCTATTATAACTTCATGTCTTGCAGGAGATGATATAATTTTGAAAACGTATTATATTGCATTATATAACCGAAGTAATTATGTTTTTATACTTAGATAGGCCAGGAACAAACTTCCTCAACTCTAATTGTGCAATTTACTGTAATTTCGTTTGGAAGCATTCTGTCAGATTAATTTGTAAAAATTGGTAAAAGGTCTCTAAATATGAGCTTTTCTGTTAACAAATACACCCCATATACAACCAGGAAAATGTTAGAAAAACACTATATTAGTGTTTACATTGTCATCTTGATAATCATTCAGCATTCTAAATTAAGCACTCGTCTTAGTAGATACTTGAGTTAACTTCTAGCTTTATTTTCCCTTGAAACGAATGATACTATTTAAGAGGATGATTGCCTCACTAATAAAGTCCACACTCAGTAAATATGCATGTTTAAGTTCTTGATGTGGGAAATTAAGAATAGTGTTAAATTCGTCCAGTGATTCGGATGGGCGAGTAGTGAAGTAAAATTAGGGTTCTAGGCCAGTGACAAACGTTTCAATGCTCCGTAATGGTGAGTACTTTAGACCACTCGGGGCTCCATTTCCAGACAGAATCAAGTAGTTTAGTTTGTTTTTAAAGCTTTTGACCACCAACACAAGTTATTTCACATTTTGTTAATATAAAATGTAAACTTAGTTCAAAGATATTGGGCATATCTCTTCTTCCATAACTCATCAATCTACTGAAACGATGGCCAACACATTTTAAAAATGAAAACTGCTTAATTTTATCTGTATATACTTCTGTAAGGAGAAAGGCAGCAGAGTAAATTTTGTATGATTAACGCAATTAGAATCAAATCTGAGCAGTTTTATCAATATGGACTCTCTGGTATGAGAGATATTCTTGAAATCTTGTCCTTGTTGTTGATTGCTGATAGGTTATGCTATAGATAAGTGATTGTTCAGGCAGTACATGGACCCTGCACCAGTATATAAAAGGGGTGATGCCCTACATGGTATTACTGACTGGTAATGCTTCTAACTTCTGTTACAGAGTAAAAACGTGAATGGGTTCTTGATACAACCAAAGACTGATCATCCTGACTCCTTGGAAGATATCAACATTGCGCTTGATAAATTGTCCTTGAAATAATGAATTGATGTAAGACACAAACTTAAGGTATAGAATGTCATTCAGCTTGTAAAAATTCAGTTAATTGGTTTAAATATGATTTCTTTGATTTGATGACCTCATTTTGCATATGGCTCATTCATTATTTTTGTTCCCATTGCAATCCAGTATTTCTCATTATTATTAAAAATAGCTGGAATGACGATGTTGTCATTGTGGTATCCAAGGTCTGTCCGATTATTCTGCAGTGTTGTTTAGACCGTTCATATGTCATTTTGCTGATATTTAACCCAGCTATGTATCACAGCTAGACAGAGTGTCATGTACAGCGAAACCTTTTCTGTCTAAAGTATTTTATATATCTGATATATAGTTTTCTTAGCTTTAACAAATATGATGATGAAACTGTATGCAAATATAAATTATGGTTCACCATTTTCACATATCTGATAGGTCAGGTCATAGCAAGGTATAAGACACATACCAGGCCTGGTTACCTTGTTTGTGATACTGAAAACAATTGGCAGGTATCCAGTTCTTACATTTTATTTCATAGAAAATATATTTGAAGATTTATTCTTACATATATTATTGAAAAACCATCAGGATGATGGTTCAGAAGAACAAGAAGAAGAAAGAGATGTGTTACAAGTCCATGCTCTTACGATAAGTAACAAAAAAGAGTGACAAGCACTAGGCTTTGTAATATTCAGCAAATAATGTATTTCCATAGAATACAAAGTGAAAATGTAATTAAAAGGAACTTATGGTATTATGCATTAAATCCCAAGTAATCCTATAATTACAGACACAAGCCCTAATAATTTAAAGCCCTGAATAAATTAAATCCAAAGCTGAGGGTGTTATTTGTCTTTAGTAGCGTGTAGAGTGTTGACGTTCCAAGTCTTTTGTTGAATCACAGTAACATCATTCCAGGTTCGAATTCACTATAAATTCTAGTGAATGTCTCTATCCAAGAATTTTATCAGGGCACTTTTGTATTTCCAGGGTAAATAATCACTTGAATTCAATGATTTGAAATAAGAGATTCCAGCCCGAAATAAAATACTAAACACAACTTCTAATTCAACTTGAAAGTGCTAAATCTTAAAGCATGACTGAAAAATCCTCTCAGTTACAAGATTATATATTTCTCTGCTTGACCTCAGGTCACTTTAAGCATTTTCCAAAATCAGCCTAATACCTAGTAAACAATAACCTTCTAGAATGATCCTGATGTTTACAAAATAAAAATGTTAGTTTTTATTACAAAGCAGAACCTGGACTATGTGAATAACACTAAGGGAATTTCAAAACCTAAACCCAGACCCAAATAAACATATTAACTTCTTCTGTTAATTATGATCCTGATATTAAGCCCATACACATAGAGAATATTTTAGCTATGTATTATTTGTTTACAAAATAAATTTAAAAAATGGCAGGTCAAGCAAAAGATGATTCAATTTTGGACAAGGTTAAGTCCAACATACAATGTTACATTTAAAAAAAATAACTGAGAAACGATGCAAATTAAATTTACATAACAGCTTAATTTATGTAGATAATTTATTAAACTGGATGCCCCTGGGGTTTAGCACTTGACATAAAATTGATGTGCAATGATTTAAAAATAAATGAACAACCCAAAACCCAGATGTGATCACAGAAACCACTAAGGCTGTGAATTCATTTCTTGATGGCTACCACAAACAATCAATTTCAAGATCCCATGGTGATCCGTTTTGGACAACGAGCACGTGTATTATGGATATCCACTTTGTAATATCTATAAGTTGAAGTTACATGACTATAGCATGTTATTTAAATGTATCATACTAGATTGCTTGGACCATTTGTTATATAAACATAATTATATTTTAGAGCATTAGAGCTCCAGCAGAAATATACTTTTTTACAGATTACAAGTTTTGCACATGAAAATAAAGAAATCACTGTTAATGCTAATGTTTGCACTTTCAAGATTGTTTTAAAAATATGTGATAACATTATCCCACTATATTAAGCTTAGTTCATTTTATATCAAGTGTAATTGTTCGAGCATATCTAAATCATATTTAGTTAATGGCACATTATTCCTTTTTTGACTTGATATGTTCCTTGAGATGTTAACAATTAAACTTGTTTACTTTCTTTTAGTGGCTTCAATTCATGTACTATATGACTGTAATACTGAGGTCAAAAATTTTACGTAATATTTACTATGCTTCAAGATGATATTCATTGGTAGCTGTTGCTGTTAAAGCAATTTATTAGTATGTTACAATAAAATATTTGTCAGTGTGAACTCAAGATCCTAATTTTAATGTTTCATATTGTCAGTTTTGGTTTCTTTACATTGATTAGGGCCGTTTCATTTAAACATACATGATACCCAGGGAAGGCAATTAAAAAAACAAAAAAAAAAACTAAATGCCAGAGTATTTTTGTTTCACAGAGTTCATATTGAAATAATAAGACAAATTTAAATTGCATCTTTGGGTGAGTAACCACTTTAAAAGTGCCTTCCCTGGGTCCATTTTGTATGTTTTAATGGAACAGGCCTTACATGGTAAACAGTTGAACAATTCCTGATTAAAATGGTATTAATGTTTGGGGAATGTAAGATCTGGAAGTAAAAGGGTATTTTGTTTTAGGTAAAAACTGCAAGTCAGGTGTGAAAGCAAAAAAGAAGAAAATGACTAGAGTACCATGGTCTAAGGAGGAGGACGCAGCTGTAGAAAGATAACGTGGACAGTCTATAAGAACTGCTTCACTACCAGGAAAAGCGGCATGTGAAGAGGCAAAGAGGAAGGAACCTATTTTAGCAAGATGTCCATGGGGCCAGATTAAAGACTATTACAAATTCAAAATCTAAAGCTATGTTAAAGCTAAAAAAAAAACTAGAACCTTTACCTGCAAAATTCAAACAGGTGTTACATATTTGCTGGCCTATAAGTTGATACTTTTGCATTAGCAAGTCTGGGCTTCACCTTATATTCCAAACTGACATGTATATGGATTATGTCATTCGAACTGTGTTATCGGTAATCGTGTAAGTTTTTGTTATGTAAAAAAAATATTTTTCTCCAAAAGTATGGAAAATATTGTGTAAAATAATTATCGTTTTGGAAGGAGATTGCGTACTAAAAATATTAGCACCCGACATTGAGAAGGATTTTAGGATATCTACATGATTTTCGATATTAAATTCATGTGCATCAGATGTAAATTTGCTAAAATAGTATGTACTAGTACTATATATTGTTTTAATTTGATAACACATATGTGCATTTGAAAATGAATACCAATGGCAATGGCAGCTATTTCATCGTATTTTTCTTCTTGCACCTTGTGATCAAATTAAATATGCCCTGATATGAGAAAGAGGTTTCACAACAATTATAATCTGTATTGTTAAATTAGTTGACAATAGTGACCGTATTGCTGTACAAAGGTAATACTACATTCCATTATAAATTGATACCAATGAGTCAATAGTTCCTTCTTGTTTTAATTATGATATCCATTGTCTCAAGAAACAAACAGCTTTGCAGTGTTATTTACATGCTAATTAAATACCCTAATGCTTGAGTCAAGGCATTCCGGTTAAAACCTGTTTGAGGTCAATGTTCGGCAGACCAGATCAAATCGGAAAATGAGACTACCCATAGGGTATAATGAACACAGTACCATGTAATGCCAGGTGCTTACTCATGCAAGTTTCTCAACCAGTGACACATTTTTTCCTCAACAACAGAAACGTCATTCAGACTAACAACTAGCATGAGTAAATAGGGTAGATTTTCCAGTTGTGATTACAGTGTGTTCAAATAGAAATGGCTATAATCATTATGGATAAGTGCTTTATAAGCATGCCTGTAAAATAAATCTCACACGAGTTACAGTATTAAGATATACATGTAGTACCTAATTACCTTCAAATCGGCGACATGCATCAAAATAATCTTTGGAAAGCCGATTGTTTAGTCTGGAAGCTCGGCATATAATGCAGCCAAAAACGTTCCATGGCTTAGTTAGCTGTGTTAGGGCTTGAAGTCCGCGAATCACACACACACACACACACACACACACACACACACACACACACACACACACACAGGGTATGCAACTTTCTGTCTTTGATTATAGAATCATAACGCAACTGCACACATACCGTTACAAGGAACCATATTCTTGTAGATTACTTGGTCGAAGTTCAATTTCAAAGTTTTCATCCAGCCCAAATTCTGTTTCTCTCTCATACCAGATTTCTGAGTATTTTGACCCTGATGCATGAGAGGGGAGGGAGAACAGAAAGCAGAGAGGATTGTGATGAAATTGTGAACCATATTAAATTCATTTACAAAACGGGGATTATTAATAGCTTTTATCGTTATTTTCATACGTCACTTGTAATTAATGAGCGTACAGCACACAGTTGCAAGGGCGCAGTTGCAAGAATGTTAATATATACGAATTATTGACTCATGGGCGGATCACAATTCGATATACCAACATTATTGGTATATCAAATTGCTTTAAAACCAACACTTTAAAAGTCACGTT